>PVJC01013553.1:0-37805 GCA_004026665.1 Murina feae | reverse complement strand
CTGAAATAAATTATTAAGTAATCTAATGAACAAAATAAACTGATGAATGAAGTAGAACCAAAGGCATGGAAACATGGAACAGACTAATGAATCTCAGAGGGAAGGTGGGAGAAGGGGCCAAAAGAGATTAATCAAATAACTTATATGCATATATGCATTACCCAAGGACACAGATAATAGGGTGGGGCAGGATCCAGGTGGAGGAGGGCAATGGGGGGGGGATATGAGGGGATCTCTGTAATACTCTCAACAATAAAGATTTTAAAAAATAAAAAATAAGAAACATAAAATAACAAATATACATTAGTGTATCACTTCACTAATGAGTCACAGTTCTCCAGGTTTTATTGTATATGCTTAACAAATTTAATGATACTGAAATAACTTCTGTAATTTTGGAATATCCAGACCAGATTGATCAAGTAATTTCTTTTTAAACTGTCTCTCTCAGATATCTACAAGTCTCAAGATAAGATCTCTTTTGGGGGAAGAGGAAGTGGTAGGGGAATTTACCTTGACCCACTCTCTTGTTTGACATCTCTGGAGATTTAAAGGAAAAGTAGATGCAAGATATATCTCAGTTTTAATGTTACTGCTATGGTACAGCTGGGACTTGTCCTACATTTACTGAGGATTCTAATTTACGAAAACTAGATCCCAGCATTTTGAAAGCAGATTTGAGACCTCTAAAGCTATTTCTTTCACAGTTTTTCCACTTTTGGTTTCAGTCTATCATATTGTCCTGATTCTTTTTTTATCTACTCATAAATTGTTCTTAATCCCTTGAAATCAACTCATTTTATGTATGTGGTTATGCTTCCCCACACAGATTCTCCCAAATGCCCATCTTATACATTTTGTAAATCATGAAAAATAATTAAGAAACAAGTCATGTAAATTTCTGCTGAACTTTATAAAATTAGTCAGATACATTTTTTATGATAGAGATCTGAATTTTTTTGAGGAAAGAGAAAAGGAAGAGGAAATAGCATAATGGAAGGAAGAAATGACAGGAGGTGGTTGGGGAATGAAATAACATTTCTGTGTGTCTTATATTGTTGGTGATATGCTGTATACCAATGATAGATAAGAGAGAGAATTTGAAACAAGGGGAAACAATGGTTTGGTCCTCTCCATTCTCTCTAGGTATACCTATGCAATTCTGGTCTCTCAAACAGCCTAAATGAATCAGTTTTCATGAAATAGACTCTATTGGGAGAGATTAGACTAGATATTATTCAGTGTTTAACACTTTAGTGGTAAGTATTTCATTAAGAACTAAAAACATTATTAGTGAAGAGTTGGACTATGTTTCTACCAAAGGGACTTAATCACATAATGTTAAATGGTACATGCACTTTCATACAAGCAATGTGTTTCCTCTAGAACAAAAAACTGAATAATAAAAAAGAGGAAGGACAAGGTAACTGAGAGTATATATATTTAGATACTTGCCATAGGTAGAACTGATCAATATCATTTTCCTTCAAAGAGGCTTCAGAAATTACTAACTGAAATATAATAACTAACAAATATTATTTTTAAAATACAAAAAATTTGAGATTTAGTAAAGTTCCATATTACTATCAGTAAAATGTTGTCTGTCAAAATTTTATTCCAATACTTGTGACCTGGTGCATGAAATTCATTCACATTAAAAGGGAATTAATTAGAGGAAATATTTTAATATTGCCATGTACCCTTTCTCTATAATAGAAGTATCAGAGATGAAAGAAAATTTGTAAAATGTATATGAAAATCTTCCTCCTGTCAGAGTCTGGGGTGCATCATGGGAACCAGAGTCAAGTCCCTATCCACCCACATATGCCTTGAAATCGCACAAGACCCAGTCCTGGCCGGCCCCAGCCCCATTGGACTAGATCAGATCTGGCTGGTCCCACCTCCGTCAAGCCTCTCTGGGTGGGGGGTACAGCCTAAGGTCACCAGGCCCAGTTCTGGGGCACGGAGTGTGGCCTGAGGTCCCCCAGGCAGGGAGGTGTACCTTGAAGTCCCCTGGCCTGGGCCAGGGGCCATGGCCTGAGGTCCCCCATCAAGCCTTGCCAGGTGGGGGGCGCAGCCTGAGGTCCCCCATCAAGCTCTGCAGGGGCAGGGACCACAGCCTGAGGTCCCCTAGCCTGGTGCCGGGGCAGGGGTATGGCCTGAGTTCCCCTGTCAAGCTCCGCCAGGCAGGGGGCGCAGCCTCAGGTCCCCTGCTCCAGCCCAGCACCACGCAGCCTCAGGTTCCTGCTCATTGCTTCTTAAGGCTTGTTACAGGAATTTGGCTTCCACTGTGGATGCAGCCATCTTGACCGTTATAGTGTGATGGTCAATTTTCATATTCCCTCTTTTTTTTAATTTTTTTAATTTTTTTTATTTCATTGCTTAAAGTATTACAACAAGTGATAGATAAGTATTACAACAGATGATAGATAGATCTCCATTTTTTTCCCCTTGCCCTTCCCCAAGATGCTATTTTTTCCTGCAACTCAGTCTATACATCAATTTCATTATAGTTTTCTATAACTTGTCCTTTAAGGTTACTTAGAGAAAAAGTTTTAACTTGAATCCCAGAGGTCTTTGAATCTTCTAAAATAAAAGCAAAAATTTTATGTGTATGTATATATCATTATCTGAGGTATGGACTCAATGCTCACATTTGATTTTTAAAAGGAGTTATGGTCAACTAACAATTAAAACCCACTCATTTATAGTTTTACAATTAAATATACTAAATATTGGCCAAATGGTTATAATGTGTATTTTGATCAAAAAGGTAGTTGTTTCTTTTATTTCCAGACTATAACTTGATAAATAGAAACCTTAATGTTGTCTTGTGCCAAAAATCTACATAGACACAAGAGAGATATGAAATAGAAGAGAATAAAAACTATAGTTTAAGTTTATTCTCAATGGTAGAATATGTGTAGTCATTACTTTTGCTTTTTCTAGACATTAAAGTGAAAAATCTTATCTCATAAACAGTATCCATTCATATCAGCGTAATAGAATACCAGCTGAGAAAGATAAGCTTGATGGAATGATCTCAGAAGAACTTGAAAATACCAGCAAGATAATTAATATTAATAAATTATTCCAACAAGAAAAAGTCATGATTTATTTAGGTTTCAATTGTTATGTCTTATATTACAGTAAGTTCAGATGATTCATACAGTTTGTTCTACATTTCACCAAATGATTGCTGAGTGCTTAATCTAAAAAGTGCTAAAAATTCAAGACATGATATTAGAAAATAAGAAGGCAGAGGAAAAGGAGATATAGTATTGAATAACAATTAGCCCCTATTTCTAAGGACCTTAAAATCTACTTGTGGAATAATCTATACATATAAAAATTATTTTACATCTATAACATGATCATTAATTACAAAATTTATGTTTTCATGCAAAATAATTAAGAAAAAAAAGTTATGTAATAACATTTTCAATTTCTAGATCCATGTGGAATTTGGAGTGAGAAAATAACAGGTGTCTTCTCAGCTGATAATCAAAGGAAAAACAATAGCAGGAGACATACCACTCTTCACAAAGGGCCTACTAACTGTTTTAGAATAACCTGTTAGGAGTACATATTTTTTGAATATGTGGAATAGTCAGAGAAAAGGAAGTTGCTGAGGTAAGATGAGGAATGATGAGATTCCTGAGCATTTTGAGGAGCCAGAAAACTGAGATAGAGAAAAATATTATAATAAATGTTACTGTAGATTTTTATATCTGCTTTTAAATTTTGAATGAATGCAGTATAATAACTAGATGAACATGGAGATGAGCAGTTTAGGGAAGGAGATAGAGATAGTTTGCACTGGGGCAGACAAGAAGGACTTGATTAAAGAATTAAGACATGGGCTGGGGGAAGAGCAGGGGAAAAAAGAGATATTTGTACTAATCTTTGTAATACTTTATGTAATTAAATTTTAAAAAATTCCATTAAATCCAAAAAATAAAAAATAAAAATAACAGCTATGCCTATAGGAACCGTGAAAAATCTGGAAAATAAACGTTCCCTCTTGTCAACTAAAAAAAAAAAAAAAAAAAAAGATATGGAAAAAGTGGAAGTGGTATAAGTGGAAGGTACACTGACACTCTTCCAGGACCAAACTTAAAGTATAACTAAAATACAGAAAAACCTCCCTGAATAATCAACTAAAGACTAGCTGGAGAGAACCTTGATAACCAAAGATGGAAAGTAGATAGTTCACAGAGACTGGTAGGAAGTGCGGAGGCGCAAAAGGGCTGGCCAGGCTCCCACAGACAGCAGCTGAAGATCTGGAGTTATATCTCATTTATGGGGGGTTCCCACTGAGAAACCGGGGTTGAAAATCCAAGCTGGGCTCCCCAGCCAGAGAACTAGAACTGAGAAAAGGTGCCCACAAAACATCTGACTGTGAAAAGCAGCAGGATCATTGTCTCCCAGCTAGAGACAGTTGGAAATGCAAGCACTCTCTTAAAGGGCCAATGCATAAAATTTTGTGTGAAGCCACTCACCTTGGGCTCTGGCTGAGGAAGGGCAGAGTGGAATGGAGCTGTGTGAGCAGAAGCCAAGATTTGGGGATCTGGGGTTGAAACTTAGTTTCCTGTGCTGAGTCATTCCCTCACTCTGCTGAGGAAGTCTTCCTCCTGCAGAACTTTGCTATCCAGGCGTTTTTTGCCTGGGGGGAAGGCAGTTGCCCCACTGTGGTGGAAGACCTCTCATTCCACATGTAGTCTATTGCTTGAGACTAATCAAGTCTGAGTATCAATGGGACTACAGGCAGAGGCAGGTCTCCGGAGGCTTTGAGTTATTGCCTGATATAATCCCAAGAGGTATATGAAAAAATGCTCACAGTCAGTGATCATCAGAGAGATGCAAATGAATACAACAATGAGGTATCACCCCACACCTGTCAGAAAGGCTACCATCAACAAATCAACAAACGACAAGTGCTGGTGAGGATGTGAAGAAAAGGCAACCCTAGTGCACTGCTGTTGGGAATGCATACTGGTATAGCCATTAAGGAAAACAGTATGGAGTTTCCCCAAAAAATTAAAAATGGAATTTCTATTTGACCCCGTAATCCCACTTCCAATAATATATCCTAAGAAACCCTAAACAACCATCAGAAAGAATGTATGCTCCCCTATGTTCATAGTAGCACAATTTACAATAACTAGGATCTGAAAACAGCCCAAGTGCCCATTAGTAGATGAGTGGATAAAAAAGCTGTGGTACATCTACACCATGGAATACTATGCAGTAGTAAAATAGGATCTATTTCCATTTGAGACAGCATAGAGATACCTGGAGAGTATTATGCTAAGCAAAATAAGCCAGTCAGAGAAAGATGAATATCACATAATCTCACTCATATGTGTAATCTAATCAACAAAATAAACTGAAGAATAAATAGATCTAGAGGCATAGAAGCATGGAACAGACTATGGAATCTCAAAGGGAAGGCAGAGGTGGGTGGTTGAGTGGGAAGATATCAACCAAAGAACTTGTAGGCATATATGCATAACCCATGGACAGACAATAGAGTGGTGAAGGCCTGGGGTGAGGGATGTGTATGGGCTAGAAGGGGTCAATGGGGGAAAAATGGGGACATATATAATACTTTCTTTTTTTCTCCTTAATTTAATTTTATTTAATAATTTTAATTTAAATTCTTTATTGTTTAAAGGATTACATGTCTCCCTTTCCCCTCATTGACCTCTCCCCAGCCACTCTCACCCCCCAGCACATGCCCTCACCCCCCCCTACTATCTGTGTCCATTGGCTATGCATGTAAGTCCTTTGGTTGATCCTTTACCTCCCCCCCGCCCAAACTCTCCTGCCTTCCTTCTGAGTTTTGAAGGTCTGCTCGATGCTTCTCTGTCTCTGGATCTATTTTTGTTCATCAGTTTATGTTGTTCAATGCATTCCACAAATGAGTGAGATCATGTGGCTGGGCCACACAATGCATATATAATGCTTTCAATAACAAAGATTTAATTAAACAAATAAAAGCAAAAAATAAAAATAAAAAAGGCTTAAGGTCAGTTATGGAATCAGGTTAAGCGTTAAATCAGGGGAAAAAAAGATGGGTTGAGTTTAGAGTAGGATTCATTATTTAATTTCTATTACTTGTGAAATTAAATAATGCACATAAAAGAATGAGCGCTAAGGACAATCACTTAAATGGTAACATAAAATTTACAAATGCCTGTCATGAAATCCATATATGAAGTTCTGTCATGTCTATTGACCTATTTTGAAAATATAAAAAATAGTGGCCAGAAGTATTCTCAGGTTACCAAAGGAAGCTAAATAAAGGAGTTGAAATATCCTTTGCAATTCAGTTGTCCTAAATTTCCAGCAACAAAGTGCCATTAACAATTCGATGACTTCCCTCAGGGTCACTTAGCTTTCTTTCTCACTATTAGCACAGCTCCCACCCCCCACCCCCACCCCAGAGGCTATTAAACATCCCACATAGTTCTTTGAGGCTATTAGCCTATGTTTTGGGAGGCATTGTGATGATGAGGAATACCATCTTGTATATCAGAGATATTCTCTGTTGTGTCATCAAAACAATTAAAGTACCCACCTAATAATGGGAGGAGAACTGGAATGAAATTGTTCTCCTCCCCTTCTTGTGGAAGTTATAAGAACCTGGTTCTCACTGTGCAGAGGTAAAGGAAGAACATTCTTCCTCCTGTGGCTTTAGAAATCACTCTATTTGGATACAAATGAATGATCCTTTAATAATTTTTTTCAATTGCAGTTTATATTCATTATTATTATTTTTAATATATTTTATTGAATTTTTTTACAGAGAGGAAGAAAGAGGGATAGAGAGCTAGAAACATTGATGAGAGAGAAACATCGATCAGCTGCCTCCTGCACACCTCCTACTGGGAATGTGCCCGCAACCAAGGTCCATGCCCTTGATCGCAATCAAAGCCAGGATGCTCCAGTCTGCAGGCTGACGCTCTATCAACTGAGCCAAACCGGTTAGGGCTCAATATTATTTTAGTTTACTTTCATATGTACAACATAGTGATTAAATAATCATATCATTTACAAAGGGTTGCCCCTGATATTTCCAGTGCCCCACTGGCACCACACATAGTTATTACTAAATGAAGGAAACTTTATTGTTGAAAGTGAACTGAAAAACTGAGCAACAGTTTAAGGAGAGCTTGGTTCAATGCAGAAATCAAAATGTTTGCCTGAAATTCAAGCCAGTAGACCAATTACCTCCTCCTATTTTAGTTAAGGTACTTGGCTGATAATACAAGGGCTAAAGCAAGGAGTAACATATATATATCTTCCCTAGGGAAGAAGAAAAGGAATCATTTATTGAGCACCTGCCCTATGCTATACACTTTATATCATTCACTGCTCACAATAATATTATGATTTAGGAAATACTATTTTTACTTTAAAGGAAAGAAGTACAATGAAGTAGAAATAATATGGAATTTAGAATCAGAAATATGTATGTTTGAATTATGGACTAGCTTTTTAATAGTTCTGAGGAAAACATTTCAGCTCCGTTTCCTCATTGATTGAACAGGGAAATATATTATTTTCTATTGTTAATGAGAACACACTGGTTCCGCTGTTTTATAGTTAACTTTCATATGAAAGGCATAACTATAGAAAATTTAGTATTTTATATACTGCATATTATGTGACAGACCTTATTATATGCTGAGACTTTTCCATATGCCAACTCAAGCAATCCTGATAGCAACTGGGTGAGGAAGACCTCATTTTTTCCAATATTTTACAGGTGGGGAAACTGAAGCTCAGAGATATGGGGAAGCCTGTCCATGGTCTTAAAAAGGCTAGTGGCAGAATTAGCATCAGCCATTTGATGCTGTCATCCTAGGGAGAATTTTGCATAGGCATTTGAGGAAGAGCTGAGAGTAACAACAGTAATAACTTAATATTTAATGAATACTTTAGTTATGCCAGAATCTATTATAATCATACTAGAGGCCTGGTGCATGAAATTTGTGCACTCAGGTGGGTCCCTCAGCCTGTCCATGTGCCCTCTCACAGTCTGGGAACCTCGAGGGAGGTCAGACTGCCACTGAGGTGGGAGAAGCTCCTGCCACCACTGCTGTGCTCACCAGCCATGAGCCTGGCTTCCGTTGGTGAGTGTCTGCCCTCTGGTGGTCAGTGTGCATCATAGTGACCGACGGGTCATTCTGCTGTTTGGTCGATTTGCATATTAGCCTTTTATTATATAGGATTACTTAAATCAAGCCATTTATTTTATGCTCAAAATTTATGAGAAAGGTGCAGTAATTATTATTATTTTACAGACATGAAAAGTGAGATGCATCTAGAGTTTGTAATGAATAAATGGTAGAGTTGGAACTTGAACTGTAGATCCCTTTACCACTCCTATACACTTGAGTTTGGGTCTCTTCTGACATTAACAGTTCTGAGGTGCTGGGTATGTCACTTAATACCTTGCAAACCTCAGCTTCTTTATTCGTGAAATGTTGGTATGGATTGCATAATTATAAGAATTCTAAAAGTTTGATAGAGATCTAGAATTTTCTTAGGTTGTATTTATAAACTCAACACACTACTCAATGCTGCTCACATATGCAACGCCTTCAAAGCAGCCACCCTTCAAACTCTCATTTTGCTTCCACATTCAATCTTTAAAGATCAATCCAACCCTCCTGAATTTTCAACTACATAGCCCGCCTCCACACCCACTTCACCCCTTGCCAAGATTCTTGTATATGAGTAATTCAATTACCTAGTGTAGTGTTGCTTGAGTCCGTGTCACACCCTGATTTTGTTCAGCACTTTTTAGTCCTAAGATTTCTAATCTGGAGGCTTCTATTTCTGAATTAGACTTGAACTAATTCAGGCCATCAAGAGGTCTGTGTCCTGAAATTTCCCCTGAGTCAGAAGAACAAATATTTTGTATAAATAGAAACCCAGATGAAACAGGTCAGAGAGTTGATATAAATAAGAGGAACCTGCCATTAGAAGTATCTAGAAGATATAGTTATCTACATGGGACTCATACCTTCACCAGAGAGCAGGAACACAAGCATGTAGGCATTGAAAGAGAAATACAGAAGTGTATGTGTGTGAGAGAGAGAAAGGGAGGAGTTATTGAGGAAATAGAGTATTTGTGAGTGGAGGAACAGTGAGTAGGCGAGGCATACTACAAAAATTCTTTAATTTGTTGTGGCATTAATAATTTTCATGAGATTATAATTTGTTGATGCCTCCTCTAGCAAAAGGCTGGCTTTTCCATTACTCCCTATTATCTGTATCCAAACATCCTTTTCCTGTAAGTCACCTGCTTCTCCTAATAAAATCAATAACCCAGGACTTCAAACTGAATTCCCAATGTCACGTCCTCCACAAATATATAAATTTATCACATATATAAAGGCTCATGTAATTTTTATATTCCTTTTCCATTACTTCATATCATTTTCCAATTTTGAACAGAGATATTTGCACAACTATGTAGAAGTTATCAAAGAAGAATATAAATTTTAATGGATCAATTTAAGGTAATGGCTATATTTTGAGGATCTGCATCTGCTCCATCCAGGCTGTTATGGCAAAAGGCTGAGGTATTGCTCTCCAGAAGCAACATGGTATATGCAAAGCAGAATACAAAATCACAGATATTTTAAACCAGAAGGAACCAGGAGATTCTCAAAGGTTGAACATTTAGGATAGAGACATAAAAATAAGGTTTCATAATCATCCTAAATAGTTATAACTATACAAAAGGATCTCTTCCAGCTCTCTTTTTAAGATAAAGGAACGTTCTATGCTTTTAATACATTGAATGACATATTTTGGTAATTTTGGTTTCTTATGAAGTTTCTGTCTTAGGTCACAATTACTAAAGTAGATCTTGAGACAAGGGTACTTGTAAAAATGACATATTGGAGAGGAAGTGCTCAAGGGGGAGGGGGTGTGAAGACATCGGAACAGGGAAAGGGGCAAACTAAACAAAAACAAGATCTCAGTTAGACACCAACTTCAACCAACTTCAACATGATCCCCCAGGGAGCTCTGAAGCACACATTGCACCGCAGAATGTGTGCCACCTTGTGGCAAAGAGGTTGGACTTTGGTACCTTCCCATCACTTCCCATTGGCTTCAAGATGACCTGGGATGAGTGACATTGGCCCTCCAGGTTCATGGCTTCCTTCAGGACGAGAACAATTTTCCAGACAAGGAGCCAATGGTGAGCAGCCAGCACTCCCAGCAGCAGGGGCAAGGGTACACTGACCTGGTAAGTGGGGTTTTGGTAGAACGTCACCAGCACCCACTAACGTCAGCAAAGAGAACCGATTAGTTTTGAAGATTATACAGAAGGAAATATTGTACATTTTCTTCAGTCTCAGGGTATTTACAAATGCATCTGAATTTATGGTTTGTTAGATGCAGATTATTGGACAAAATGCGAACAGATGAATTAATATCTCTAAGGGTGTCAAATTGGAATTTTATAAAACTTGAGCTAAAATTCAAGCATCATTAGTAACAACTTAGTGACATGGGTTTATGCCCCCAGAGAATGGGAATCGAATGATCAAAGTGTTGTTACTAGAGATTTAAATGAAGCTTTCAACACCAATTGCTATAAAAGGATGAATTAGGCTATTTTGACCTAGTCTACTACTAGTGAAAATAAGCAAAAAAATTCCTTGGGATTTGCTGGAAAACTGTTCAAAGGGAGCTGACTGATCTTGGACATGTACTCTTTTCACTCTGCTGGATTCCTTCCTCCTCTCACCTGCAAAGAAGCTGGAGGTCCAGCAGCTATGCTAGACCATGAGGTAACATTGAGGATGGGAGGAACAGCAAGATGGAAGGTTCCTGGTTTCCTGAGGACCATGGCCTTGCTCTGCCAGTAATATACTGCTTGCAACTGGACCTCTTTCATGTGACAGAGTAATAAATCTTTCCTACTTTATACACCATTATTTCAGGTTTTCTGTTACATGCAGCAAGATTTTTAACTCATGCAGCCATTTTTCATACTCAAAATGTAAAAATTATCAATATTCGTTGCACCTCAAATTTTCCAGTACGAGTAAAACATATTATCAAAATATCATGTTATTTTTTTAAAACAAAGGGTTTATGAATATATTAAAATCAAACTAGACAAAACTCTCATAAATTAATGGAAAGCAGTAGCACATTTTTATCAAACAAGTGCTAATTAAATTGGACTGCTTTGCTGCAATAAAGATCACCTTGCTTGCTTTGAAGCAAAAAGCATCATTTAACTCTTACTGCTGCATTTCTTTGAAAAGTACCAAATCTCTTTTCTAAGTCTCTGTGAATGTAAGGTATTCATTACCACTTGGATAAAAACAGAATGTTGAGGGTCACATGATGCTGGCAGCTGAGATTTAAACTCAAGGTCAGTCACTGGACTCTCAAGCAGCCAAATTGCATTTATTGCCAAATCGACTGATGCCTGTAGTCCTTTAAAGATATTTATACTCTAATACATAGGCTCTATGTCATTAAAATTGTAGCACAGTAAGAAAAGCTGACTTCAGAAATAGTTATGGAAAATTGGAGTACATCCTGAAATTCTCTAAAATAATCAGTATAGGGCTATAAAGATTTGAAATCAGATAATAAACATGTACTCTCAAAACATGCAAATTTCAAAATAGTAACTTGTATCAGTTGCTAAATGGGGGACCTAATATAATTATCAGAGTAGTGTTAGATACTGAAATATTACATTCCAAGGAGGTTGCTTGAAGAAGTGTTACTATACAATCCCGACATTATATGCCTAATTTAGAAATGGAATAAGAGGTAGTAGATAATGCAAAGAATCTCAAACACATGATTCAGTAGCCAAAAAATAAAGCAAATTGGCATATTGAAACTATCACAATCTGAGAAATCTAATTATCACCCAAGAAAAGTACCACATTACACTTCTCAATTGTTAATTATTCTGAAGGAGACTATCACCTGTTTAAACATCTATACATATAAAATCCTAATATGCACATAGACCGAACAGCAGAACAACCGAACAATCAGTAGCTATGATGTGCACTGACCACCAGGGGGCATACGCAGAACATGGCTGGCATTAGCTGGGGTGAGATGATGGAGCAGGTGGGGGGGTGTGCCAGACCAAGGTGGGACACAGGTTGCTGTCATCTGGGCAAGCCTCTGGTGGTTACTGAAATTCTTTGCTCTCGCATGCTGCAGTCCCACCTGGTGCTTGCACCTGCTGCAGACACCCAGCGCCAGTCCCAATCACTCAGTGCCATCAGCGGATGCGAGTGGTGGCTGCCACCCCAATCACTCCTGAGGGCTTCTCCCCCTCCCTCTGCTCCTGAGGTGTAATTGGAACAGCAGCTGCCACTCACACCCACTGAGGGCACCGGCCCCAATTGCTCCGTACTGTCAGCGGGTGCGAGTGGGGCGGGCGCCATCAACACATGGGAGCATTGGCGGCCAGAGTGGGGCTGCTGGCAGATGGGACCAGGGGCCCCAGCAGGAGGGGTCTGGTGGGGGCACAGAGGATGGGCCAAGACCTGCCTCTGTGCCCACCACAGCCTCTCGGCTCACAGTTCCTTTCAAGGTGCATGAATTCGTGCACTGGGCCCCTAGTTTAAATAATAAATAAACAAATTTGGTAGGGTAACCATATTTATTACACTCCTTTTAAGAGAAAATGAACATGATTCTGCTTATATAAATTTAATATTTGAATAATTTCCCCCAAATACTTTATTGTACCTCCAAATATTGACTTTATGAACAAAATACTTTCTTATATTCCTGAACTACAGAAATAATTACTTTTGATAGAAGGGTATTTATCTGCAATGATTGGAAACACATTTGTATCTTTGAGGTTCATTGAGTACACACTCACCCACACCTGTATATTGAGCATGCAGTGTTTTATAGTTTTATCATGCCTGCTATCTATTTCACATTCTTCATTACCCTGTGTTTCTTGGCTTATAACCCTGCTCCTCCCTGGTGGTGTTGGTTAGGGCTTCCCTCCCTCCTGCTCCAGAAGTGGGCATGTGATAGAACCTTCCCAATCAGAGCACATATTTCCAAACTGTCTATTGAATAGGAAATGTGTAGGTGATTTTATCAGCATTAATCCTAGGTCTTCTGTTGTAAAGAAGGGTGTTTTTACTTTCTGTTGGAACTGAGGTACATATAAGCCTGAGATTAATATGGATACAATATTGACAGAGAGTGCCTAAGAAGAGACTGGAAAGCACAGTTGAGAGAGGGTGAGGAAGGTACTGGGCTCTGTGGTATCAGTTGAGCTCCTGATTCTAACTGCCTGAAGGAAGTCGGATCTCTTCACTTTGTAGTTATGTGAGCTAGTAAAGCTCCTTTGTTTTTTAGGTTGCTAGCTTTTGCCACTTATAACTGAAATAGATCTGACCTGTACTTGTATATGTGGGTATATTTATTGAGATGAAGACATAGAGATACCTAGATTCTAATGGTGCAGTTAACTAAAATGAATTTGATACAATTATTTAAACTTTTAGCACCTCATTTTCCTTTTTGAGAAGTGAGCAAGTTAGATTACATGACTGATATTTTTTTCCCTGTGTCAAAATTCACTGGGTCCAATCAATTGATTGTGATGAATTAATAATCAGAGTCACATAAATCTGGAAGCAATTTAACTGCAGATTTGAGAAGTAACAAGAACTAACAAAAATATGACTGGTCTCTAGGTCAACAGGTACCATTTTATAATCAATTCATTTCAGTAACAAAGCAATTAACTATAGGGCCAGCTGGTAAACCTTGGTCTAGGTTTAACACTAAGCCCAGATAAGTAGTGTGCTATAGAATATAATAGCAAGGGTGATGAAAGAGGAAATTTTGCTTTTAAAGTCAAGTTCCAACTCAGAATTCCTTATGTGTAAAATGGGAGTAATATTAGCTCCCTTACAAGCTTGTACTAAGAATGTACTCTATAATATATTTAAAGCTCTCACCACAATACTTGGTACAAAATAAGTGCTCGAAATTCACTAACTATTATTATTCTATGCTATTAAAATGACCAAAGTGCTTGAAAAATATAGTTCCTTTTGTCATGAACATTAATCCACAGATGTTTAAAAAAATACTATGTGGAAGTTGTAAAAACATTTTTAAAAAATCGCTTAGCATATTAGCTCCATTTAATCTTTGTGAGATCCTGCTTATGACTGCCAACCTGATATTTTCTCCACTTCCTCACACATTGCCTGTTATTTCGGGTCAGGAAAGTAAGTAAATAAATAAGTAAATAAATGCCCAATCTGGCAGAGTATTTCTCCATCTATATATAAACCAGAAATGTCAATCATTTCTAATGTTTATTTCCCCGATGCAACAATTACCATCTATTTACAGCTAAGCCACTGATTACGATGGAAAGTCCTGTCAGCAAACCATTCCCCATACCCCAAATGTATTGCTGTGCAAGGAAAAGAAAAGAAAATTAAATCATGAACCAAAACCCTAAACACAATCCAAAACAGAAGTCATATGTTTTGGGATTCACAGAAAGAAAAAGCTGCACTTATTTTCATTTGATAAGAGATAATGCCCCTTTTTTGCAATACAAAGCTTAAAACTACTTCTCTGATATTTGATTTTTAGTCAAACTGGAAAATGTATGAAACAGTGATTTAATAACACAACAATAATAGCAAGAAGAAAAGGAGAATGGGAAAAAAACACATTCTAATATTACAGAATATTTTCCTAATTTGCATAAAATGTTATAGCTTAATATGTTTACAAGAGGCAGCACAATTAATATTTGCATTTTAATTCATACAAGTAGTTTGTATGAGAAAGAAATCTTATGAAGAAAACTCGGCCAAAGGAAAACTAAAGTTTTGTGATTAACATTTTATAAGGCTAACAATAACACTTAAAAAAGATTAGTAACAACCTTTAACAAAAACCCAGTGGTTTTTTTTAATTGAATTTATTGGGGTGACATGGGTTAATAAAATTATAGAGGTTTCGGGTGTCCAATTCTATAATACATCAACCCCAAGTCAAGTCTCCTTTCCTCACTATTTATCCCCCTATATACTCTTCTACCTTCCTCCAAGCCCTCCCCTCTAGTAATCACCATGCTGTTGTCTGTGACTAAGAGTTTGTGTTGTTGTTTTTCTGAATCCCTTTACTTTTTTTCACCCAGCCTTGCAACTTCCCTCCCCTCTGACAGCTGTCAGTCTGTTCTCTATCTATGAGTCTGTTTTTGTTTGTTAGTTTATTTTATTCATTAGATACCACATATAAATGAGGACATGTGATTTTTGTCTTTCTCTGACTGGCTTATTTCGCTTAGCATAATATTCTCCAGTTTATACATGCTGTCACAAAGGGTAAGACTTAGTTTCTTTAAGGCTGAGTAGTATTCTATTGTGTAAATGTACCACAGCATTTTTTATCCACTTATCTTACTCATGGGCACTCAGGTTGCTTCCAAATCTTGGCTACTGTAAATAATGCTGCATTGAACATAGGGGTGCATATATTCTTTCAAGTTAGTGTTTCAGGGAAAACCGAGTCTTTTAATTTATAGTATATTTGAAATAAATTTAAGAGTGAGTTTTTCTGCAAAAATGTATGTAATCCAAATCTGTTTCAAACTGAATGTCCTAGAATGTAATCTAGAGGTGATATTTTTATATAATGAGTTAAGGGGCGTGAGTCTATCTTTATATGTGTAGGAATAAAAATATTATTTCCTGGGTACTTCCAAAAGTCTATTTAAAGCTCTTAAATTCTACTAAATTAAATAAGGAAATACAATTCTACTTAACTACTTAAACAGAGGATTTACTGCTCTGATAATTGAAATAAAAAGCCCTTTGGTGACTATCACTCTCTAAAATGGACTTGAGAAAGATATATTTTATGGGCCAGGAGGGGGATTTAGGAGAGGAGAAAAATTTCCTATGGTGCAGGTGATCTATTAAAGTCTCAAATTACCTTCAGCAATGTTGATAACTAAACTCAGCACTTGCTGTCTCAACAGGTGCACCTATGGGCCCACCGACCCTCAGCTCTTAGTCAAGGCCAAAGAGAGCAATATCTAGTCCTCACACAGCTGTGCCACTGGCTGCCACTACAAAAGAGCCAAGCTGGACTATTTTTAGGTTTAGGATGGGCACTCAGCCAAAGCTCAGCAGCCCCACCAGAGCATGTGCTGAGAACACTGAGACTTTAGTGTTGTACCAGTGCTAGAAACTGATTGTTTTCACCAACCTTGGTTGCTCTGAAAGGTCAGAGTTATGCACCCATTAAGTTGAAACATTGTTAGTTAAAGCAAACCCCTACCTGTTACTTACATGTAAATTCTTGCTGCCTGTTTATTGTCTGAATTTCCTGCCTAATGATATTGTTGTTTTCTCAGAGACTCAATAAAACGCTGGTGAGGCCCAGGCATCAGTGGGCAATCGACCCTGGTAGAGGAAAGAAGCCACGCCTGGTCCCCCAGTTTCCAAATTGATTCTCTTCCAGTCTCTCTCTCTTCATTTTGTGTGCGGCCTCCTTCAGAACTCGAACCCTGAACAGGAACCCTGAACCACACAGGATGTGTAAGGAGCCCCAATATACCAGGGTTCCACCAGCCTCAGGTCTGCCTGCCTAGTCACCCAACCCTATGTTTTGTTATCTGTTCCCAAACTATCTGTGGCTTTCATCACCTTGCTCACAGGTCTACCTTTCCATGCCTTCCACAGTCCCTCCCCTGTTTTAACTTTTGTGACTCAGTTAGCTCCAGACCTTGAAGTGAGAAAGAAAGAAGGGGGAAAAAATCAGAAACACTCTGCAGCTGCTTCCTTAAAGAAAACATCGTGTTGAATTTGTTCATAATATATGTCCTTCACTTTGTTACGCCTGCAAGTCATGGCCATTGCCAGCACTGTGCTGAAAAACAAGAGGAAAGCAAATGTTTATGATACAAAAAGGGGCAGGTAAAACAATTGATCTGGAAAGGAGATAGTTTAAAGGAAGCCAGGGAAGGGAGCTTGTTCAGGGATGTGCATTGATCTACCTTTATTGAATATGGATACAGAAGGCTCACGTGTCTTGTAGTGCGCATATATGCAGTTTCACTGTATGCTAATCTTAGTGGGTATGGAAAACTGTGCTTTAATGAAAGAAATTATTCTATATTAGATTGTGCTTTCTCCTCATGCTCTTTGTAATTTGTAAATTGAAGTATATGCATACATTCATATTAACCTTTTAGATATTACTAGCAAAACAGTAATAAAACCATACTTTTCCCTTTTTAAAATGATGCTTTATTGTAAACGGACACGAGTGTTCACATATCAAATCCAATTTTGGCAAATAAAGTGGTTATTATAAAATTAATAAGGAATCTAGGACAAACAAAAGAAAAGCCAAACCTTAATTTTACAGAATTGTTTTATCTCTACACAAAGTCATTTTCAAAAATTGCTTAAATTTTTTGAAATAATGATCTAGAAAATGCATTGTAATGTGTCCCTATAAGTGTAATTTCATATGCCTTATGTGAAAAATAAATAAAATAATAATGGAAAGAAATTTTATATTTCATTTCCCATTTAATTTTAACCCCGTAATTGCAACCCAATTTCAATATGGCAGATGCAATTTCAGGGATTTATTCTCAAAGGACCGGTATTGTGCAGAGATCTGCCTGGTTCATGTTTTGTAATTGTTTCTCATGAATGAGGGCATTGTTAGCCAAAAAATAATCTATTGTATCTTTATTTTAAGCCAGTAACAGAAAATGAATTGTACTTCAAAGAAAGACATAACTAAAAGAGGCAATCCTATAAAGTGGTATGATTTTTGTGCCTTTACAAAAGCAATTTTTAATATTTAAAAAACATAGTTACATATATAGGCCAACACTCAAACTCAGGAGCAAATTATAGAGCAGAGTTCAAAATCACACCTCAGCCATTTAGTAGTTACCTGACCCTGAGAAAGTTACTTAAACTCTGAGCGCTTTAGTTTTTTCAGCTCTAAATTGGAGATGACTATCATCTGGTTATGAGAATTCAATGAGGCACCCACATTTGCAGTCCCCCAGGGTGGGGTTATCCTTTCACTGTTAGTAAATTCTCTCCTTGTGAAATCTTGTTCCCTTCTAAAATTTCAACTATCAGCACCGTGTGAATGATTCTCAAAAATTTCTCTCTACGACTAACTCTTTTTTTAGCTTCAGCTCTCTATCCCAAAAGCCTACATTGTATACCCACATGGATATCCCATCAACAATTCCAAGTTAATGTCTCAAAACAAACAACCCTCTTCCTACTGCTTTCTAATTTTGATCCTGTTCCTGGCTTTGTTTCTGTGAATGTTATCATCATCTTCCCAATTATCCAGGATGATTAGCTATTTTTAAGACTCCCCAAATACTTTCAGATACATTGGCTTTTACTGACTCTAGGTAAAAGGAGGTCCATGGTTAAATGAATTTGGGAAACTCAGTTAAAAAGTTATGTTAACTTTGTGACTACTAATTTGCACTTATTCATTTCACCTTTTCCACCCAGTCCCCCAGACCCCTTTGTCTCTGGCACAGGGATGTAAAAAACAGCATAGAGAATAGTGTCAATAATATTGTAATAACTATGTATGGTGCCAGGTGGGTACTGGAAATATTGGGGTGACTATTTGTGAACTATATGATTGTCTAACTACTGTTGCACCTGAAAGTAATACGAAACAATATTCAATGTAAACTGTAATTGAAAAGTGAAGTTTAAAAAGAAGAAAAAAATTATCTTTTGTGGGGGTAGAGTGATTAATATTATTTATTATTTTTATTTTAGCAATGGTTTAATGAATGTATATAAATGTGCAACTTATCAAAGTGTACATCATAAATATATTAGTTTATTGTATGCCAATTATCCCTCAGTAAGGCTCTTTTTAAAAAACTATGGTCGAATACAGTGATAGAAAATAAATTTCAAATATATTCATGCCATTAATAGTTAAGGTTATATATGGGATTACATAGAAGTTTCCTCTTTTGGGGAAAATTTAGGGCAGAACTCTAATATTTGCTTTAATTTTTACCAAATATTTTCCATGATATGTCCAAGGTTTTAAATACACAACTGAATTTATTCCCTGGCTGGTTCCTCAGTGGTTAGAGCATCAACCTGCAGACTGAAGGGTCTGGGTTCAATTCCCAGTCAAAGGCATATACCTGGGTTGCAGGCCCAAACCCATCCCGGGTTGGGGCATGTCAGGAGGCAACTGATTGATGTGTCTTTCTCACATCAATGTTTCTCTCTCTCCTCCCTCCTTCCCTTCTACTCTCCCTAAAAATCAATGGAAAAAAATATCCTCCACTAAAGATTAACCAAAAAATATATGTATATATTACGGAATTTAAGTCCTAAATACAAACCAAAGAGCTGCATACTATATGTAAGTTTTATTTTAATATTTCAGCTTATTTTAAAAATAAGTTATCTTTATTGCAGGATTCCAGAGCACTTTGCACATGTTCTGTGAAACTCTTAGAAAAGGTTATATTAAGCAGCATTTACATAACTCATAGGACTACAGAAATCTTTTTTGAGGGGTGGGGAAAAACAGAGAGGCCCACCTTGAATAATTAGTGCTTCACAGAGAAATATTTGAGAATTACTACCATGGTGTCTGCTATTACCATTCCCTTTTCCTCATCTCCCACAATTTACCAACCATTGATTACCAAATAATTTTATTGTCCTTGTTGAATCCCCATCTCATTCTGAGCCCCTTCCTCTATAAGTTTGGCCTGGTCTACATGTATGCTTTCCATCTACTACCTTTTCTTAGTCTGTCATTTCAAACTCTCAATTCTGTATCTTCTATAGAACTGAGTTCTATTTTGTTATAAGAGATAAAAAGATGTACAAGACATAACTCTGCTGTCATAGAACGAATTCATGGGAGATGGGAATAGTTAAACAAAGTCCGAATATATACTCAATACCACAGGTATAGACATGCCACATAAGTGTCGTAAGAAATGAAATTGCAATCAATGATTATATGAGAAAGATTAAACTAAGTTTTTCAGGGAAGTGGGACTACGATATTAGTTCCTAAACTTCTAAATGAAATATTCTAAAATATTTTCTACAGAAAATCCCATTTTCTTATCATCCTGAACTAAGAATAAATTTAAAATATCATTTAAAATTTCATAATTTTTTGGTGCAATGGTAAATGGGATTTTTTAAAATCTCTCTTTCTGTAAGTTCACTATTAGTGTAAAGAAGTGCCATAGATTTCTTGGCATTAATTTTGTATCCTGCAACATTGCTGAATTCATTTATTAAGTCTAATAATTTTTTGATGGGGTCTTTAGGGTTTTCTATGTACAGTATCATGTCATCTGCAAATAAGGACAGTTTCACTTCTTCTTTTCCAATTTGGATGCCTCTTATTTTTTCTTCTTGCCTGATCGCAATGGCTAGTACTTCCAGTACTGTGTTGAACAGGAGTGGTGAAAGGGGGCATCTCTGTCTTGTTCCTGTTCTTAGGGGAAATGATTTTAGTTTTTGCCCATTGAGTATGATGTTGGCTATGGGTTTGTCATATATGGCTTTTATTATGTTGAGGACAAACGACAAGTGCTGGAGAGGATGTGGAGAAAAAGGAACTCTTCTGCACTGCTAGTGGGAATGCAGACTGGTGCAACCACTTTGGAAGACAGTATGAAGTTTCCTCAAAAAATTAAAAATGGAACTCCCATTTGACCCTGCGATCCCACTTCTGGGAATATATCCCAAGGAACCAAAAACACCAATCAGAAAGGATATATGCATCCCTATGTTCATAGCAGCACAATTTACCATAGCTAAGATTTGGAATCAGCCTAAGTGCTCATCAGCAGATAAGTGGATTAGAAAACTGTGGTATATCTACACAATGGAATACTATGCTGCTGTAAAAAAGAAGGAATTCTTACCATTTGCAGCAGCATGGATGGAACTGGAGAGCATCATGCTAAGTGAAATAAGCCAGTCAATGAAAGAAAAATACCACATGACCTCACTTATTTATGGATAATAAAGACCATTATAAATTGATAAACATAAGCAGATACAGAGGCAGAACAGCATTGAACTGTCAACCTACAGCTGGAAGGCTGGGGAGGGTTGGGGGGGAGTTAAGAGATCAACTAAAAGACTTGTATGCATGCATATGAGCATAATCAATGGACACAAGACACTGGGGGGGTAGGGGGGAAGGTCAAGGGAAAAATATGGAGACTTATCTAACATTTGTTGTAATACTTTAAGCAATAAAACAAAATTAAAAAAATAAAAAAATAAAATTTCATAATAAAAACTCATTAGAGAAAGTTTGGAATGTAAAAAATAGGAATAACCCAGAGTGTAATCTCACTGTAGATAAATCCAAATGCTAATTATGGATGATTTTTTTTTTGGCTAGCTGATTTGTCTCCAAGTCAACAATTCCAAATCTTTATCTTCCAGAACTAAATTTTTCTAATAATAATGCTAAAAATATTCCAGAAGCTTAGGAAAAATGGTATGTTAGCTAAATTCTAAAAAAAATCTTTCCACTTCCTATTCATATTTTGCTATTCATTTCCATATATCTTAAACATGCATATCAAAGCTATATAAAAGTTATATACTCTTATAGCTTAAGCTAAGCTTAACAAAGTATATTTTATATAGAAAATCTTATTAAATAGAATCTATTTCTTTTTTTAATATGTTTTATTGATTTTTTTACAGAGAGGAAGGGAGAGGAATAGAGAGTTAGAAATATCAATGAGAGAGAAACATCAATCAGCTGCCTCCTGCATACCCCTTATTGGGGATGTGCCCACAACCAAGGTACATGCCTTTGACCGGAATCGAACCCGGGACCCTTGAGTCCACAGGCCGACGCTCTATCCACTGAGCCAAACCAGTTAGGGTGGAATCTATTTCTTAAGTTCCAAAACATTCATTTTTAAGATTGACATTTATGTAATCTCATTGAATGTTCAATTCCTATGCACACATTAAAATATTTCTGTTTACATTATTTATAACACATAGAGTATCCACCAAAAATATTACAGAGAGTAGATACATGACTCAAATATAAATATTTATCCCAGTAAGTATAAAGCACTATATTAATTACAACAACCATTCCATAAACATGTTTCCCAACATTGCACCCACATTTCTTGGCTTCCAAGGGTTTACATTCTGTATTCTGTGAGAAGAAATAAAGTAAAATGGTAATATAAGTTAGTAAGTAATTTCTACAATATAATAACTTCTATTTTAGAAATACATGTAAGGCACTAATAGGACTACACTCAATTCTGTTGGTGTAAGTCAGAGGAAATTTAGGAATTTCAGTTAGAAGCATTTTAGTTAAAATAAATTTAGTGATTTACTGGGAGAATCAAGAAGGGAAAGAGGCAAAGGTGCATGTACAAATGCAGAATTGAAGAGGATGACATTTTAAGTAAAAATAAAATAGTTGCACATGGCTGGAACATGTGGTGTGCGGATATAGCAAAAAGATGAGGTTGGAAGAACACACAGAGGCTTGGTCATGGGGTTTTTGAAATGTATCTGTTTTACAACTGAGTGATGGTTTTGACTTATAAATTCCCTGGTGGCTTTCTAATTCTGTTATTTTTTTCTGTATATATAGAAAATTGGTAGACAATAATATATATATACTATATATATACTACATATATATATTTACATATATATTTACATATATGAATATAAAATTATTGTTAGCCTGCAATCTAATGAGATTGTCACTCTGAAATTGTGGGGATTATGAAAGCAGCATAAGATACCACCTTTATCCTCTTGTACCGCAGATTTTTTTTCTAACCATCAACTATATGGAGAGTAGTATGATGTGAAAATCACCAGCTATGAGCCACCTGGGTTTTATTTAGTCTTAGCTTTATATCTAACTAGCTGTGAGAACTGGAATCTCACTTCAGATATCTGTAAATGAGGGGTTGGAAAATATTCTCCAGGTCCTTTCCAGTTGTTATTCTATGTTATTTGCCACAGGGAGTTGAACAGTGAAATAGCTAAACTGTAGACCAAATACCAAGTTTCCTTGGTGTGCTCTATCTATCTATCTATCTATCTATCTATCTATCTATCTATCATCTATCTATCTATCATCTATCTACTATCATCTGTCTATCATCTATCTATCTATCTATCTATCTATCTATCTATCTATCTATCTATCTATCTATCATCTATCTATCTAATCTAATTTTAAAATCTTCAATCTTCTTAACCCATTTCTTATTCTCTTCTTCCCCTCCCCCACCCTCCCAGCCCCCTTTTCTTTTCTGGCCACTTTCTCTTTGTTTTCCTACATTTCTTTTTGTTCCCTGCTGCTTTGTGGTTACAAGTTGTTAATTGCACCATGCACTACAACCACGCTCATAGCAGTCCTCATTAACTAGGGGCAGGGAGGGAAACCTCTCAAGCAAATGAATCCTAGTAGCAGTGGGGATTGCAAGACCATTTCCCACAGATTCAATTGGTTCAGAGGAAGCCTGAGCAGAGAGGAGCAAAGAACTGAGTAATTTTCCTCTTTCCCACATTCCACTCAGATGCTAATCTCTTTTGCTCTCAAACTGTTTTTTTGATATGGTTCCTTCTTATGGGCTGAATCATGTCTCCCCAAATGATATGTTGAAATCCTAACCTCCAGTGACTCAGAATGTGACTGTATTTGGAGATAGGTCTTTAAAGATGTGACCAAGGTTAAATGAGGTGAGCCCTAATCTGACTAATGTTCTTATGAGAAGAGGAGATGAGGACACACAGTTCAACACAAAAGAAAGACCAAGTGAGGACAGAGGGAAAAGAGGACCACTTACAAGACAAGGAGAGATGCCTCAGAAGAAATTAACCCTGCCAACACCCTGATCCCAGGTCTCCAGTACTGTGAGAAAATAAATTTCTTTTGTTTAAACTACCCAATCTGCTATGGTATTTTGTTATGGCAACCCTAGGGGACTAATATACTCCTTATCCATTTATAACGTTTTGTGTTTGAATTGAGCTCATTCCATTTTTCCCATTGGTGATATATATATTTCTTCTTGATAATGTAACAAAACAAAGATGATGAACTATAGCCATAGTGTTAGAGTGAACTCTGTTGCTCATATATACTTTAGGTATTCATTTATTTTATTCAAAAAGCATTAACTGAATACCTTTATGTTTTTTTAAATATTTTTATTGATTTCAGAGAGGAAGGGAGAGGGAGAGAGATAAAAACATCAAGGATGAGAGATAATCATTGATTGGCTGCCTCCTGTACTCCCTGCACTGGGGATCCAGCCCGAAACCAGGGCATATGCACTGACTGGGAATCAAACCATGACCTCCTAATTCATACATAGGTCGACACTCAACCACTGAGCCATGCCGGCCAGGCTGAATACTATTATATTCTAAGTTTTGTGCTTATTTCTAGGTATCGGGGAGGAGGCAACCACAACAAAATAAAATGACATCATTACCATAATAACAATAAATCAAACATCTCCCTGCCCTCAAGGATTTTGGATTCTAATATTAAAGTGAATAAATTCACGAAATATAGTGAAAGATGTACATTTTGAAGGAGTTATGAAATTGGAACACTGAAATGGTACTTCACCTCATCCAGTGGAGTTGAAGGACTGGGAAAAAGGGGTTGGGATAGAATTTATCATGGGGATGAGATAGAAATCAAGCTTTAATTAATAAAGTTTTCAGTAAGGAGAAGACAGATAAAGGGTGTCCATTTCAAGAAGGCATAGACCTGACATTCTGAGAGAATGGTAATTTGGGGTTACCCACCTAGGACCATGTGGCAAAAGGGGAGGAATAGAAGGTAAGGAGAATGGTGAGAGAAGCAGCAGAAGCAGTAATCTGGGTCCAGAGAACACATGGAATTGTATACTCATGGAATTGACAACCATCTATATCGGGGGAAAATATTTTTTCAATTTGTTAATCAAGGTTAATTTAAAACTCATAGCCTGTGATAATCTGAATTAAGTCCTCTCATATTCATTCCTAGTAATAAGTATATTTCAGTGCAAGGAATTTCTAAGTGAATGTGAATTTTACCCAATTTCTAATTTCCTTTAGGAATATAAACTCCAGTATTTTCACCAGATGATAACTATGAGCAAAGAGCTTTATTTTATTGATCAAGGAATAGTTCTTCACGAAGGAATTGCAAATACCCCCAATTAATGATTATTCTAATTTCTTTCCCAGTTGGAAGACACTATTTCCTATTCTGTGTTTAGCCAGGATAAATGATGGTAGGTAGCACCATCCCTCTAGTCCAGGATATGAACTGTTTCATATAGACGAAATCTTATTATTACAAAGTCTGTCTTACATTCCAAACCCAGCCTTCTGACAGGATTTATGAATGTTGACCCCCACATCCACCAAGCTGGTTTTTATACTATGATGAAGTGTGTATGTGTGTTGTGTTTCTATGAACTGAGTTCATAACTCTATAACCTTCCTGAAGGTAATGGCTAAATATCAGGTCTAATTTTTGTCTTTAAAGTTACGTAAATTAGAATAACCAGCTGGATAGTTCTTTCTATACATGTACACTTTCTTCCCAATGTCTAAAATGATATAAGTACAAATATATACAGTATAAACCTACATCTGCCTAAGTCAGAAACTAGGGAATCAACATTGACAATTTTTCTCTCTGCAACCCGTTTCTCTTTCCTCATTCCCTTCTCTAATTCTATTACTAACCTTTACCAAGTAAATATCTAAATAGTTCTCAATTGCATTCCACCTTTTCCATTCCTAATGCCCAAGTAAGACACATATTTCGGATATAACCTCAATCTTCTTACACCTGCCTTTAGAAAAGTGACTCTCAACACAATCTGCACCAATTCAATTCTGCTTTATTTGGTCTATTTTTATTTATTAACTAGAGGCCTGGGGCATGAGTTCATGCATCAGTGGGGCCCCTCGGCCTGGCCTGTGGGATTGGGCTGAAACCAGCTCTCCGACATCCCCCGAGGGATCCTGGATTGCAAGAGGGCAAAAGCCAGGCCGAAGGACCCCACTGGTGCACAATCAGGGCCAGGGAGGGACTCAGGAGGTTGTCCAGACCGGGAGGGACTGCAGGAGGGCTCCAGGGCATGTCTGGCCCATCTCACTTAGTCCTGATCGGCCAGACCCAAGCAGCAAGCTAACCTACAGGTTGGAGCATCCGTTCCCTGGTGGTCAGTGCATGTCATAGCAAGTGGTTGAGTGCCTTAGCATATCATTAGCATATTATGCTTTGATTGGTTGAACGGCCGATGGGACAACTGGACATTTAGTATATTAGGCTTTTATTATGTAGGACTAATTATTAAATTTATTGAGATAATTTTTCATTAATAACATTATACAATTCTATAATATATCATCTGTATATTGCATTGTGTGTTTATGATCCAAAATCAAATATCTTTCTATCACCATACATTTGATGCCTTTTACCCTTTACTACTCCCTCACTACCCTTTCTCCTGGCAACCACCATACTCTTGTCTGTGTCTACCAGTTTTTGTTTGTTTGTTTCTTTGGTTTGTTCAGTTATTGCTAGAATCAGGGCCCTAGGTATGTACAATATTTAAAGCTTCCCAGGTGACTCTAATGTGCAGCCCAGGAACAATGTTTTAAGGCATTCTCAATGTGTGGTGACCAGAGATATCAGCATCACTTAGGAAACTTGTAAAAATGTAAATCATTGGCCCCTACCTCAGATCTACTTAGGGTGGAGTCCAGTAATCTGTATTTTAATAATCAGTCAGGTGATTGTAATGGAGGCTAAAGTTTGAGAACCATTGCTATGGGGTTGGAATCCCACACATCTATCCAATTTGTGATCCCTGTGAACTGTGACAGTGTCAGAGTTCTCTCTAAGCATTAAGAACAAAAATATAAATATTATAGTGTACTATTTCCCTGCTAAAAATTATTCACTGGCTTCTAAACTTCGTAGCATGGCCTATAACATATTGGTGTGCTCTTCATAATATAAGTTGTATTTCAGCTATACTATATAATTGGGTTGATGATCCAATTAATACCCACGTATTCAATTTCCTAAATACCCTACTCTTACAACTTCACACCCTGTATATGTTGTTCCCGCATCTTAAATGTCCTTTCCTGCCTCTCAAAATGGCAAATCCTTTTCTTCCATTAAGCCTCAACCCAATGCATTCCACTTTTAAAAAATATATATTTTATTGATTTTTTAAAGAGAGGAAGGAAGAAGTATAGAGAGTTAGAAACATTGATCAGCTGCCTCCTGAACACTCCCCACTGGGGATGTGTCCGCAACCAAGGTACATGCCCTTGACCAGAATCGAACCTGGGACCTTTCAGTCCGCAGGCTGACACTCTATCCACTGAGCTAAACCAGTTAGGGCCCATTCTACTTTTTTAAAAGTCTTCTTGGCTCTCCTTGCAGATTACTGTGTTCTTCCCTACATGCTGCCACTACAATATATGTAAACTTATATGATAACAATCTCCATATTTTACTGGACTTATCTAATCTAATAAAAGCGTAATATTGAAATTGACCTTTTCTACAGGATGCCAAAGCCACGCCCACAAGCCAATCAGAGAGTATGTATGCAAATTAACCCAGCTAAAATGCAGGCCGGCACTCACGGAGATGACAGAGTAAACAGGCAGCTTCCGTTGCAGCAGGAGTAAAACTGTTTGCCAGCTGGGCTTCTCCCGGCTCCAGGTAACAACATATTTGCAACATTGTCTCAATTATAGAAGCCTTTGTGTTGACGCAAACAGCAGTCCTGCCTAGAGTCTACTAAGGCAACATTCTTTCAATTTTAGAAGCCACCAGCTGAAGCAGACAGGAGGCTTTGTTACCTGCCTAGGCCTCAGCTTAAAGGAAGAGTGTATCAATTATAGAAGATAAACCCCAGAAACCTGCTTCCAGCCAGCCTTGCTGGGACATTGGGTCAATGGGAGCTGTGGGGAGCCTGAAAGCCTGAAAACAGCCCTCAGGCCCACACTCAGGCTGCCCAGGTACCCCAGTAGGGACCCAAAACCTGAAGGGACTGTGGGCAGCCTGAAAGCCTGAAAACGGCCCTCAAGCCTGCACCCAGGCTGGCCACACCCCAATGGGGTGAGGGACCCCACTGGGGGGCTTGACCAGCCTACAAACAGCCATCAGCCCCTCACCCAGGCTGGCCAGGAACCACAGTAGGGACCCAAACCCTGAAGGGTAGTGGCCAGCCTGAAAATGGCCCTCAGCCCATCACCCAAGCTGGCCACATCCCAATGGGGTGAGGGTCCCCACTGGGGGACTTGGCCAGCCTACAAACAGCCATCAGCCCCTCACCCAGGCTGGCCAGACATGCCAGCAGGTGGACATCCCCAGAGGAGTCCCAGACTGCGAGAGGGCACAGGCCAGGCTGAGGGACCTTCCGAGTGCACAAAGTTTTGTGCACTGGGCCCCTAGTTATTAATATAATTTTCACCTCTTTTCTAGGGGACATGAACTATGTTTTATGCACCTTTTTATATGCAACATTTACAATGATGCGTGGTATGTGTTTGGAATGGATACATCAACAAAGATTCATGTAAATGTTGAGAAAAAAATTCGTTGGATCTTATTGGTGTATCTCTTCTAAGCAAGAGTTTGACCATCAACCACATTTGGCATCAAAGATCTTAACAAACAAAGAAGGCAGTGAGTTTTCTCTTCATGTGAAATCTCTTGCATTGTCATGATACTTTATAATTTCCAAGAGTTTTCACAGATATTATTAGTCACCTAGAAAGGAGGGCTGAATCTGTTCTTTTAAAAAGTTCAAGGTACCAAATACTCCTTGACCATGTATATTTTGTTTTATCTCCTTCATTGTATAAGCTATTACAATGTATAGAATTAACTCTGAAAACCTATCTGAATATAGTACAGCTTATAGCTAGCCACTTCTCTTTCCACCACTCATACAAAAACCAAAACCAAAAGAACACATCAGAGGTCAGTCATGCTGGGATCCATCTATTTGATCACTACATATTAAGCAACAATCATTAGGGACTTTGTTTACACACATAATATATAACCTACTAAATAAGAGTAGACACTGTGTAAATAAACTCACAGCTTATTGGGACAGAAAATCCTGTAAACAAGTGAATTTAAGACAAGAATTAAATCAATAGGAAAGACACAAACACAATATAATCTCAGAACTAAGAAGAAATGCCAACCTACCCAGTTTGCCTACATATAAAGAAGGCTTTATTCCTTCTTCTATAAAATATCCAGTTGGAACTAACAAAGAAAATATCATTTTCCCTTCTTTGACCTTTCCCCCTTTAAAGGAATATTATTTATCCTCAAAGAATAACAGAGAAATGTGAATTAATTCTATGATCAAATTTATTTAATAAGAATGTGAAAGAATTCATATCCATTCCAATAACAAGAAATGACACTCTCCCAATGAATAAGATGTCTAAAATCATGTAGACAATGAATTGAATGCCCTTGGCTGCATGTATATTTGTATTCATTAATTGACTACTAATCTCAAGAAATACACAAGTAGTTCAGAACAGAGGAAGTAGCAGATGTTATAAGATAATATTTCTGACTAATGTCTAGTAATAGGTGGCAATTTATTTTTTAATTATGAATTTCTTGGCTTCAGAAATTATATATACAGATTTTACATTTAAATGAACATTTTGTTTATATATATTAAACTTACTGAGATCTAAAAATTTCATCATTTTTCAAATTTATGCTAGAGAGGAAAATGTCTTACGGATGAGAAAATCTTCCATTTAAAGCCTGCTTTATTCCTAGAAGTGGGATCACAGGGTCAAATGGGAATTTCATTTTTAGTTTTTTGAGGAAACTTCATACTGTACTACACAGTGGTTACACCAGTCTGCATTCCCACGAGCACTGCAAAAGGGTTTCTTTTTCTATGCATCCTCTCCAACCCTTGTTTGTTGATTTGTTGATGATAGCCATTCTGACAAGTGTGAGATGATACCGCATTGTTTTGATTTGCATCTCATATAATTAGTGACTTTGAGCATGTTTTCATATGTCTCTTGGCCTTCCTTCTGTCTTCTTTCAAAAAGTATCTATTTAGGTCCATTGCCCATTTTTTGATTGGATAGTTGATCTTTCTTTTGTTAAGTTGTATGAGTTCCTTGTAAATGTTGGAGATTAAACCCTTATTGGTGATAACATTGGTAAATATATGTTCTTCCATGCAGTGGGCTTTCTTGTTGTTTTGTTGATGCTTTCCTTTGCTATGCAAATAGCAGCACAATTCACCATAGCTAAGATTTGGAAACAGCCTAAGTGTCCATCATCAGATGAATGGATTAAAAACCTGTGGTACATCTACACAATGGGATACTATGCTATGGTAAAAAAGAAGAAATTATTGCCATTTGCAACAGCATGGATGAACTGAAGAGCATTATGCTAAGTGAAATAAGCCAATCAGAGAAAGATAAATACCACATGATCTCACTCATTTATGGAATATAATGAACAACATAAACTGATGAACAAAAACAGATCCAGAGACAGAGAAGCAGTGATCAGACTGTCAAACCTCAGAGGGAAAGTAGAGGAGGGTGAGGGTAAGAGGGAGAGATCAACCAAATGATTTGTATGCATGCATATAAGCCCAACCAATTGACACAGACAACAGGGTCGGGGGAGAGCATGAGTGGGAGGTTGGGGGTTAATGGGGGGATGAAGACACATATGTAATACCTTAATCAATAAAGGAATTAAAAATTGAAAGAAAAAAGTAAAGTCTGTTTTATAGCAATGACCTGTGCTTACTTTAAAGTTATTCTGAGCAATACATTATTCTTTGTCCTAGAGGGAATAAATTCAAGGGAATGTTAAAATTATGTTCACTAACACAAAGTAATTCATATCTCAGAAGTTACCTATTTTAGTTGTACAATACCCTTATCTTACAACTCACATATTGGACTTCTGTGTTTTTCTTTTTTTTTAACACACAAATACACATATGTACACTCTCACACATGACACATACCATGAAATCTGGGTTTTATACTAAAAAATTCCTAACATGGTTCTAAATGAATTCTAACTGTAGAATTGAAAGTCTAATCTTCTTTTATTCGTCTTTATGTAAAATATTCACCCCGTTTCACATCCATAAGAATGTATATTTAAAAAAACTCAAGCTAATATAAGTATATATCAGATATACAGGTATTTGAATGTTTATATTAATTATGTTATTTGACAAAAGAGACACTACACTCAGAGTATATGCATACAATTTTAATGGTTTCCTATAGTTGGAAACATACTTGGCATATTTATCAATTAGTATTCTTTTTTATACTTCTACTATAAAGGATGTTTTTATTTATTGTAAATACTCAAGATTCCAAAAATAAATTTATGTCTGAGTATACATTTTAATGTGAATAATTAAAACAAACATAGAAAACTCAAATGCACTGTATACCTGAGCTTCAGGCTGATTCAAGACCCTATGTCATCTTTATAACTCTGGGTAAATATGACATAATTCTACTTCTTGAAATTATCTGACTTTTTTTCTAACCATATTATGTCTAAAATAATAGATGTCATTATCAGATGGTTTAGGTAAAAAAAAATTGATGGGTAACTGATCATTCTTTCATAACTTTTGGATATAAATTAATTCAACATTTATATATTGAGCCTAATTCTAATATATGATAATATTCTAAAATCTTTGAGAATGTAAGCACATATAAGACATATTTTACAACATCCAGAAGGAGGTGATTTAGTAATAAACATATTATAATCAATTTAATTAAATATAATTAATACAAAAAAGTAAACTCAGTTACCTCTTCTGCTAAGTGGGAATGAGAACATATTTCTTCACCACAGTTTTATAATAATTAAATTACATATAAGAAATAGTACAACTAATTTTAAAAATAATGGATATCTGCAAATAAATTATTCAGTGGTGGAACATGAATTCTAGATGTCATGGAGTAGGACTGAATCCTCCTCTATTTCTCATATGTAAGCTATATTTTTAATTCTTGAAATTGCACAACACAGTTCTGCAATGTGATCCCAGGGAGAAGAATAGCTATAAGTTTAATTTATATACAGCACATTATTGAGGGCTTGGATTGTGTTCTGATTGGGTAGGTCTTTACTTTTGGTATATGAAGATAAAAATTGGCTAAATAACCTATTATAGTTGAAGACTTAATACCTTCATTAAGAAAAAAAAATAATTGTAGAGCTATTATCATAGATTTTCATGGAGAAAACAATGAGTCTACATCATGTCTTTTCCTTGGTTAAAATTTTCCAAGTCAAAATACACTATCATGATGTCCTATAAGAACCTTTTTAATACAAATAATGTACTTAAAGATAAAATAGTAAAGAAAAGTTACTGGATTAGCTTGCAGAAACTCAATTTTATTTTAAAATTGGGTCAGGGGGCCCATTACTTTGGTAAATCAATATTATCACTCAAGCTAGTTTTTCTCATAAAATGCCAGAATGCATCAGGTGTATAGACTTCTGTAATGCATGAGTAGTATGTTAACATAATGAACAAAATACAGTTCATATTTGCTTGTCAATAAAATACTCAGAAACTTTATTTTTATTGCAAAAGATTGCACCTAATAAATATGAATTGGCAGTTAGATTGACTCAATACATGCTATTTTTCTTTGAAAAGACCCTTCAGTTCCATAGATTTGAATCATTCAATAGACATTTGTCACCTTGCGTTTGGGCATATGTGCAATTAGGCTGTATGCTTGTGCACATAGTTACCCAGCAACTAGCTTTCCTTTTATAAATGAACTCCATTCCAGATTAAAACAGATGAAACATTTCCAATCATTTTGGCCAGCTCTCATGGTGGAAAATAAGCTCAGGAAGGCAGCTATCTGAAACTGAATACTCCCTGGACTGGACATTCCGTTCTAAGTCCCCTTCAGGGAAACTCCAACAATAGCTCAAGCAGAAGCAAACACTTGTCTTTGAGGTAGTGTGAGCCAACTATTCACTTTCTTAGCAATCTGTCCTCTAACATCAATGGGGGATTTAAGGCTCCTGTTCCGATATCAAAGAATAGCATGTCCAGCATGCTCATACTGTATGAACAAAAGTGATTCTCCCAATTTCTTTCTGCATCTCTATCACTTGGTATTAATTTGACATCTCCAAAGATAGCTCAGTTCTCAAAGGAATTCCAACAAGTCAAGTTACTTTTTTAGCACTGGTGTTTCTTTTGAGACTAAGGCAAAAAAAAAGAATGAACAAATTACAGAGTTAAACCAAAAATATCCCTGATTGTGTTATCTATCTAGATTAGGAAACAAACATTTTGGTCTGAGGTTTATACTTTTTACAATTCACTGAGCACTCAGCACAAAATAATGCGCTAAGGATTACCGTATTCTGTTTCATTATTTATCATGTGTGTGAATATAATAATGCCTGCAAGTAGTCACTGTTAGATATAAACCCTTTTCAATCTGGATGCCTGAGTTTCAAATACATTCATAATTTGATGACTAACAGTCTGGCAAGTGCTGTGGTATTTAATCATTCATTTATGTGCCTACAAACAATTAGGCACAAGGAACACATAGATAGCAGGCACAGACCTTCCTCTCAAAGAGCAAGGAGTGAGTCAGAAACAACCTGACACAGACAACAGAGGAATAATTAATTTCAAAGAATTGTGTACAGTGAATTTTCAGTAAGAACCCAGATCAGGGCCACCATATTCTGACCTAGGTTAGTCAGAAATGTTTTTTAACAAGGTTCTCTAAGCAAACAGTAAAATAATGAATAGAAATTTTAGTGTAAGATACCGGATGATAGTGATTTTGGTGAGAAAATGCCAGAAAACGGTAACAAATCATATGTATGAAATTATAGGATTTGTGGAGCCACAATTTTATGGTTAGAAAGAAGTATGTGTGATGGGGAATAGCAGATAAAGAGGCGAGCGGCATGAGCAGGTGTCAAACTGTAAAGGACCTACGCACTGGGACCTTGGATTTTAACCTGTAACTAGAAGCTTCTCTGAAAGAAGTTAATCTAGAGGCACAAGATCTGATTTGTGTTTTAGAAGCATGTCTGGGCAGCAGTTAGAAGGATGGATTTAAGATCAGATTAAAGCAAGGAGATCTCTCTCTCTCTCTCTCTCTCTCTCTCTCTCTCTCTCTCTCTCATCAACACACAGCACACACTCTCTCAAATACACACACACACACACAATCACACATCTCAATCTATAGGGGTGGGGGAAAAGTAGGTTAACAATTGTGAGTACATGAAATAGAGTTTATTCTTGTATTATTATTTATTCATTCTTGTATTATTTTTTAACCTACATTTGCTTTGTATACTTTGGAACTTGTATATAAATTTTATATAAATTATCTATTCATTGATATTAATAGTTATAATCATACAAAGTACAACATTTATTCCCAACATTCTGTCACTCACCAAGCGATTTCATATACCTTTTTAATGCTTATAATAAAAAATCTTGTGAAGCAACACTATTCCTAATTTACTCTTAAGGACAATCAGTATTAGATATGCTCAGCTCTGTGCCAGGCACTCAATAAATAATAGTTAAGTATTAGCTTGTCCGCAATCACTTGGCTTGTTAGGTAGAGTCAGGTTGAAAACACAAGTAGTCTCAGGCCTCTTCCAGTTACCATGCTCGTGGACCAGCATACCTTCTAAAATGCCAGCCCTTCCCATACAGGCTTTTCAATCATAAACAACATGAAGCGCAATACCTCATAAGGTGGGGCATTTAGAACAAGGTTTAAATCACCATGACATTTTGTTCAATAAATGATGCATGTTCCTGTGTAAAAGAAATAGATTGCATTCTAGTGGGTTAGCATTAAACCATCCTTCGTCTGTATCCTGAATGGCGGATTTATTAATGTACAAGACTTATCTGTTGATTAGGTTTGGTGATGACACACTGGCTTTCAGGACACCAAGGGCTTATTAAAGATTTAATGCTGTACTTAAATTTTTTTTGTTTTACAGTAAGTATAGATTCACAGGATATTACAAAGGAATGTGTAAGGATGTCCTGTGCAACCTTCATTCTGCCTCCTACAGTGTTAACACCTTGGATAACTATGGTACAACGCCAAAACTAGGAAATTATCAGTATAACCCACAGAGTCATTCAGCTATTACCAGTTATATAGGTTTTTATTTGTGTCCCTCTGTGCATGTGTTTCTATGCGATTTTATCAAGTGTAGCTTTATGTAACAACACGAAAGTTAAGACATGAACAAGTCTATCACTACATACCCTCTTGTAGCATTCTTATATAGACCACATGCCCTCCCTATTCTTTTAAAAAATCTTTATTGTTTAAAGTATTACAGATGTCCCCCTTTTACCCATTGATCCCTTCTAGTCTGCACCTGCTCCCTGCCCCAGGCCTTCCTGCTTCCTAATTCTTTCATATATATATAATTGATTTCAGAGAGGAAAGGAGAGGGAAATAGAGAGATAGAAACATCAATCATCAATGATGAGATAGAATCATTGATCGGTTGCTTCCTGCATGCATCATATGGGGGATTGAGCCTGAAACCCCAGCATGGGCCCTGACTGAGAATTGAATCTTGACCTCCTGCTTCATTGGTTGACGATCAACCATTGAACTATGCTGGCTGACAGTGATAATCTGTTCTTGATTTCTATAATATCTAATCTAATAAAAGAGTAATATACTAATTGTGTCACTCCCCTGCATCCCAATCCATGCCTACCAGCAAATTAGAGCAACTATATGCAAATCAACCCAACCAAGATGGCTGCAGGCAGCCATGGAGCTAGAGCAAACAGGATGCTTCCTTGCCCCAGCGATAGAGGAAGCTGCCTGCTTAGGCTAGCTGTGGCCTCTGCTCAAAGCAACAAAGTTTCAATTATAGAACCCATGGAGCTACAGCAAGCAGGAGGCTTCGTTGCCCAGGCAATGGAGGAAGCTGTCTGCCTAGCCAGGGTGTGACCTCCATTCAAGGCAACAAAGTTTCAATTATAAAAGATAAATAAATACCAGATACCCACTTCCAGCCAGCCTCACTGGGAGCTTGGGTCGATGGGGGCTGTGGCCAGCCTGAAAACAGCCATTAGCCCCTCACCCATGATGGCCCCACCTTCATGGAGTGAGGGTCCCTGCCAAGGGGCTTGGTCAGCCTGAAAACAGCCCTCAGCCCCTCACCCAGGCTGTCCAGGAACCCCAGCGGGACCTGCACCCTTCAGGGAAAACCAGGCAGACCCCACACATGCACCAGGACTCTATCCTGTATAATAAAATGGCAATATGAAAATTGACCCTAACAGCAGAATGACTGGGAATGACTGGTCACTATGACACACACTGACTACCAGGGGGCAGACATTCAATGCAGGAGCTTCCCCTGGTGGTCAGTGCACTCCCACAGGGAGAGCTTTACTCAGCCACAAACCAGGCTGACAGCTGTCAGTACAGCGGTGGTGGTGGGAGCCTCTCCTGCCTCCTCAGCAGTGCTAAGGACGTCTGACTGCAGCCTAGGCTTGCTCTCCACTGGCAAGTGGACATCCCCCGAGGGCTCCTGGGATGCCAGAGGGATGTCTGACTGACAGCTTAGGCCTGATCGCCCGGGGAGCGGGCCTAAGCCAGCAGGTGGACATTCCCCAAGGATTCCCAGACTGTGAGAGGGCACATGCCGAGCTGAGGGGACCCCCCCCCCCCGAGTGCACAAATTTTTATGCACTGGGTCTCTAGTTATTTCAAAAAAGCTATATAAAAAGAATAACACAATATGTAACCTTTGGAAAATTTTTTCATTCACCATGGTGACTTTGAGGTCTACAATAGTTGTATTATTGAGCATCAAGAGTTAATTTATTTCTGTTATTGAGTAGTATTTTGTGATATGGATGTTCCACAGTTTGTTTTACATTCACCCATGAGTGAACATTTGGCTTGTACTAAATTTCTAGCTATTGCAAAGAAAGCCGCTGTGAACATTCATATACTACAGGTTGTTGCATGAACGGTAAGTTTCCATTTTCTGGGATAAATGCCCAAGAGTATAATTGCTGGGATCTACAGTGATTGCATGTTCAATTTTAGGCCAAACTGCTTTCTAGAAAGGCAGTACAATTTTACATTCCCACCAGTATTGTATGAGAGACCAAGTTCCTCACTATTATTTTTAGCTTTAGTGTTGATACAGTTCTTTTACATGACTTCTAATTAAAACACATTTTTTGCGGGAAACGAGTAAAATCAGATCCACCAGGGAGACTGTCAATGGCATACATTGGAACCTCTAGTTGGAACCGGCAAAAATAAAAATGTTTTACGTCGTTGTTGTGTGTGTGCCACTCATAAACTACGCAGTGAAACGCGGTATATGTGCAAGTTTTGTAATGTACCCCTGCACAAAGGAAAGTGTTTCGAACACTACCACACAGTGGTGGGAAAATGCCCGCTTACAAAGTGTTAATAAAAAATTGAGTATATTGAAGGTATACAACATGATGATTAGAGATTATATATATACTAGGGGCCCGCTGCACAAAAATTTGTGCACTCCGAGGGTGGGGGTCCCTCAGTCCAGCCCGTGCCCTCTTG
>PVJC01013552.1:26619-37921 GCA_004026665.1 Murina feae | reverse complement strand
TCTCTCTCTCCCTTAAACAAAACTACACGTGCACCATGACAAATGCAAACAATTCAAGTGTTCAGTGAAGGGGCCAGAAACCTTTCCATGTGCCCCCTCCATCCTTACTCCCTGGAGATATCAATCACATTTTTAGTTGTCAGATTTGTGGGATAGTCGTGAAAACAGTTCCAATAAATGTCACACCCCCTATTATTAGATCTTGCACTGGTGTGGCACAGCCCTCGGATCAGCAAGCCAATCTTGACACATTACATTAACCAAAGCCTGCATTCCATTTCCTTAGTGCCGCCCTAGCGTCCTCCTCCAGTCCCAGGATCCCACAGCACCACGTGATGTTCGGTCTCCTTAGGATGCTCTGGGATGAGCCTGCATTTCAGATGCTCCTGTTTTGATGACCTGGACAGTTCTGAGGTCCAGTAAGGGACTGTGTGGAACGTCCCTCCACTGAGATCCATCTGTTTTTCTCATTGCTAACTGGGGTTGCAGTTTTTGGGAGAAGACCACAGATATAAAGTGCTCTTCTTGGCACACCGGACCATGGGCCCATGCCATCACGTGACTTGTCTCTGTGGCACTGACCCGGATCTTCTGGCTGAGGTCATGTCTGTCAGGTGTCTCCGCTGTGCAGGTCTTACCCCCGTCCGCTCTATCCTGCACTGTTTGGAAGGAAGTCACTATGCACAGGGGAGGGGAGTTATGTCTCTCCTCTTTGACCATGAAGTGTCTGCATCAGCGGTTCTCAACCTGTGGGTCGCGACCCCTTTGGGGGTCGAACGACCCTTTCACAGGGGTCGCCTAAGACCATCCTGCCTATCAGGTGTTTACATTACGATTCATAACAGTAGCAGCATTACAGTTATGAAGTAGCAACGAAAATAATTTTATGGTTGGGTCACAACAGGAGGAACTGTATTTAAAGGGCCAGAAGGTTGAGAACCACTGGTCTACATGAATAATGTGGGAATTCTTCAGCACAGGAAGATGCTTCGTCCCCACCACTTACTTACTCAATCATAGGTTACTATCAGTATGGACTTACTTTCTACTTTGGGTTATAATCTAATACTGTCTTATTTGTTTTGTTGCTCCAATTCTTCCGGCTTCGGCCACGGGAGCTCTTTCGGTTCGCTCTGTGAGCACTTCCTTACTTCCCGGCACTACAGATTCTCTAAGCTCACTGTCCTGCTCCAGTCCTAGAATCAGCCATCAAGGAGCCCTGGTTCCCTACGTTGGGGGACACCAGGATCTGGGTGCGAGGCCTATTGTATGCTCAATTTAAACACCGTCAAAGTCTCAATCAACAGCATAGGTAAGTGAGAGAGAAGCTGAAGGTGGCAGGGAGGAGACAGCTGCACTGGAACTGGTCTAGGAGCCTCCTCGACCAGGGATGAGAGCTAAGCCTCGCACACGGCAGTTTTTCCATCTGAATCTGTCTACCAAGCGCCTTTGTTTTGATGCCCAGGCATTCCTCAAGCCATTTCCTGTTCGAGATCAGTGGATGTTTTAGCAAACAGTACACTCTTCCTCCCACCCTGCTTTCAGTTAGCATTGATTCCAACACCCCCACGTGCTGGGTCAATCACTTTTTTGTCCATAGGAATATGCTCTTCCAACAAAGTTGACTTTAAAAGCAAGTTATACAGTGAATCTCTAAGAAAAGCTATGGGAGATGGAAAATAGTATGTAACATATATATATATTCATCTATATTATGAATAGTATATATTATCACACTCATTCCTGACTTTGCCAGCTTTATGAAGAATAAATGCATTATTGGTTCCTTTGGTGTCACTTGCAGAGTGAAAAAGACAAGGCTAGGAAATGAAAAGGTTTCCTCCCCCGGTGGCCCGGCCTCCCTGCTAGAGAACCATACTGTGGGACGCCGTGTGCCCGGTGGTGTATGATGCATACGTAACACTTGTAGAGATGTCCCTTTGCTCTGAGCTTCACGGGCAACCCTCCAGTACTTAACAATGGACTTTCTAGAGATCTTCATTAGCACGCACAAGCTTCTAACTGGCAATTCAATCGGGTACCTGAATGAAAGGAGGGCGCACTTAGCATGTCCAGACTTCTAGACTGTTGCGTTGAGGAAGCTGTTGAGAGCCCTGTGCCCTGGGAGCAGTGATTTCACGTGTGATTGTGCACCCCTTGTTTTGACAGAGGACAGATGTAGCCCACCACAGTCACGAGCTCAACTTCCACTGACTCCCCAGGAGGCACGGACCCCAACGTGCTTTGTCAGGTTCTGGCTGACCTGCTGGAAATGCAGCGCGAGGTGGAGACACAGAGGTGAACTCTGAGATGCCCTTGCTCCTCACCCCCATGTTAAGTGTTTTTTGCTTCTCTCACTACGCCTGCAGGGCAACTCTCTGTGTTCAGAGCTTTTTCTTCACTGTCATTCCTTCTGATTTACTTCATTCACCGCAATTTTTATCTTGTTTTTATTTTTATTGATTTCAGAGAGGAAGGGAGAGGGAGAGAGAAACAGAAACACCAATGGGAAGAGAGGATCGTTTACTGGCAGCCTCCGGCATGCCTCTTACTGGGCACTGAGCCTGAAAACCAGGCATGAGCCCTGTCCAGTAATGGAACCGTGACCTCCTGACTCATAGGTCGATGCTCAACCACTGAGTCACACTGGCTAGGCTCATTTACTATAATTTTATACAGTAACGCTCTAAAGAAAAGCTACCCCTTCCCCCCAAAAAAAGAAAAGAAAAACAAAAGATACCCCAAAGATGAGAAATTAGCCCTATTTGTGAAGAGCAACTGTTGAACGTACTAAGGAACTGATGTGAAGTTAATAGTGTTCTAGATTCGACTGTTGCCGACATAACTGTCACTTCAAAGAACGGGTCGTCCCGCTGGTTCTCTGGTAGTTGATGATGACAGTGGGAACCGCCGTGTACTTTGTCGTGTGTAGATTTACTGATCCTACACTTGGCTCAGTGAAAGCATACAGGGAAATAAGACCTGGCCCACATGACATTCTCGCCACTTCTTTACTGATGGAACTGCTGATGGACACTTCACGGATCTGTCCAGCGTCCCTTTCCTAGGGATCTCCCCGCCTCCCTGGCCACTGCTGACTACTGCCTATGTGGGCACTTGGCCTGAGCTGAATTGGGGCCAGAGGAGGAGGGACAGGTGTTCTCTGGGTGGGAACTGAAACGAGAGCAGGTGATTTTGTTTGTTTTCATCAGCTAGAGGTTCTGCCTCATGGACAGAAGGGTCAGAGGGAGAGAGAACTTCAGCAGGACAGTACACAGAGAAGTACAGAGCTGATGAACAGCTGTGTCTGTCAGCACCTCACTCTTGGTTCTAGACCAGTGGTTCTCAACCTTCCCAATGCTGTGAACCTTTAATACGGCTCCTCATGTTGTGGTGATCCCCAAGCATAAAATTATGTTCGCTGCTACTTCATGTTGCTACCGTTATGAATCGTAATGTAAATATCTGATATGCAGGATGTATTTAGGTGACCCCTGTGAAAGGGTCGTTCGACCCCCAAAGGGGTCGCGACCCACAGGTTGAAAGCCGCTGTTCTAGCCGGTCATGAAGTCAGGTGTGTTCCCATTCCTGGAGACCCTGGCCTCAGATTAATTGCACCGTCTTGCTTCAGCTAGTCTGGGTCGGTTTCACTGGTAACCAACCTACCTAAAGCAGGGTCTTTGGCGGAAGAGCCAAGAAGACCCTCAGCCAAGCCTGTGCACTCAGTGGTGCAGCATTCCAAGTGCTTATAAATTTGTTATTATTTTCCTGCTTGAGTCTTCATTCATTCATTCATTCATTCATTCATTTTTCGTTAATTCTCACCCAAGGATATATTTTCCATTGACTTTTAGAGAGGGGGGACGGAGAGAAAGAGAGAGAGAGAGAGAAACATCGATGTGAGAGAGACACATCAATGGGTTGTCTCCTGCACATACACTAACTGGGACTAGGGATCGAACCTGCAACACAGGTACATGCTCTTGACTGGGAATCGAACCTGAGACCCTTCAGTACTTGGGCCAACACCAGCTGGGGTGAGCCCATTATTAAATTAAGACCAGCATAGTCTAGATTTTCTTAGAAGGATTAAGCATATCGGCTCTTAAATATTTTGACTCATAGAACTTGGTCAGCAAACATATCCGAGTTTAGTTCCATGCCTAAGTTATTCTGTTAGTGTGTTTTTTAAATATAGTCAAAATGAGAATAATGCAATTCAATCATCTTGAAATCTTATTCCTACAGGGAATTTGCAGAGCATTCCACAGCAGGGAGGTAGGAAAGGTCACCAAGGGAATCGGAATCTGGGGACAGCCATGTCTTTAGGTGGAATTGAGTAGAAAAATAGAAGAAAAATCATCAAGAAAAAAGGAACAAGCTAATAGAAGACTGTGCAAGTGATACGACCAGAAAAGGAAATGGCAATGGCTTTGGTAAGTGATGCCGATCCTCAATATATTGGGAGAAATGCAAACTAGAACATGACTGAGATGCTGCGTCTCTAGGCAAAATTCTGAGTTCAGATACGACACTCTGTGGGAAAGCACACGCCAGTGCCTTGGTGTGAACTGAGGCAAGCCCCATGGAGGGAGGTTGGGGAACATCCACCGAACCACAGGCGCACATGCCCTAAGGCTCTGCCACCCCACTTCCAGGAACTTCTCTGAACTTCCACATGTGTGAAATGACAAAAGCGTGAGGTTAGCCACTGTGTCACTGTTTAGCAAGACCGGAAGCCGCTGTACTGTTTATCAGCAGCGGCTGGTGAAGTAAGTCATAGCACAGTCATATCATGAAGGACAGGTTAAAAGAAAAGAAGGAATTTTGCTGTTTACCAACGTAGAGAGAGCTGCAAGACACAATGGAAAGTGAAAAAGACAATAGGCAGAAGAGGAGCCCGTTATCACTTATGTGAAAGGAGAGGAGGAGGAGGAGACAAGATCCTTTGTGTGATATCGACAACCAAAACGTTTAATCTAATGCAACAAGCAAACAAATCTAAACTGAGGGATATTCGACACAATAACTAGTCTGAACCTGAAAAGGTTGATCCTTGTTCTTAGGGACTGATGGCAAAGTGGTTAGGGCTGAATGAAGTGTGATGTCTTTGACAAGCTCTCAAATAATCAGGGGGGGAGGTAAATATATATATATATATACATATATAGACTAGAGGCTTGGTGCACCAATTCATGAATAAGTGGGTGGGGGAGGCTGATTGGGGGCAGAGCTGGCCCGGGGCAGGAGCCACAGGCAGTTGGCAGGCCCCATCCCCTGGTCAAACTCTCAGTTGAGGGGGCTATTTACATATTAGCCTTTTATTATGTAGAATATGTGTGTGTGTGTGTGTGTACATATTTTCCAGCGTATAAGACACTTTTTAACCCAGGAAAATTTCAAAAATCTTCTCAAATAACGAGAAAGCTAGTGAGAGAAGTGACCCAACTACCTCCTCCTCTCCTTTCTCCCTCTACCATTTCTACCATTTCAGCAGTTTTGTCTCGACTTTTGAGAAGATTTTCCTGGGTTAAAAGGTCGGCTTATATGTCGGAAAATACAGTGTGTGTGTGTGTGTGTGTGTGTGTGTGTGTATACATACAGAGAGAGAAAGAGAGAGAGAGAGAGAGATACAGAGAAAGCAGATGTGTCAAATGTTAATAACTAGTTAATTTATGTACTAGTAAAGAGTATATGGGTATTCCTTCTTTCAAGATTTGAACACTATTCTTTCAAGATTTGAAATTTTGCAAAATTGGACGCTGGGGAAAGGACGTATTGTCATGTGACTTTAAGGAGCTGTGGATGCCGGGGAGCAGAGGGGGAGACTGACGGGTGTGGGTGGAGAGCCTCTTCATTCTTTTTTTTTTTTAAAGTTTGTTTTTTCTTTTTGTTTTTTAATCCTTGCCCAAGGACATTTTCCCATTGATTATAGAGAAAGTGGAAGAGAGAGGGAAAGACGGAAACAAATGGATGGGTTGCTTCGTGCATGCGCCCCGATCAAGGCCCGGGCCAGGGAGGAGCCTGCAACCGTGGTATGTGCCCTTGACCAGAATCGAACCCAGGACCCTTCGGTCCTCAGCCTGATGCTCTATCCACTGAGCAAAACTGGCTAGGGCTGGAGAGGATTTTCAAAGTACCTACTACCTCATGGCTTTTGAAATTTGAGACATGTAAATGTATTACCTGAAACATGTGGTAAATGAACACACTGCAACATTTCTGCTGTACGTTTGTGAACCAATCTGGATCTAGACCAGGGCTTCTCAACCTGGGCACTGTTGGTCTTTTGTGTGGGGTCTGCCCTCTACCCACATGGTGAGCAATCTCTCCAGCCTCTACCCACTAGATGCAGGTAGACCAGCCCCCTTCCTCTGTGACAACGAAACACGTCTCCAAATACTGCCAAGTGTCCCAGGGGACAAACGAAGCAGGTGGAACTGCCTGACGTAGACAATCAGGACCAGGGACTCCTAGGCAAGGAAGAAATACGTTCAGGGAAGCCCGTGATTTGGTGATGCCATCAAAGTGACATCTTCAGCCATCTTTATGAATAGAGTTACCTAGAAAAGTTCATTTTAAAAATGACGGACATGCCTCTGCCATGGGGTGGGATGGTAAAATAAACATTTCAAACTTTGCTTCCAATATGAAACGAAATCTACCATGATATCTGACAGGGTCAACTCCATTTGGCAACCACACATTTCAAATAATTTGGTCCTTTGCACCCTTCCCAGCATGTCCCTAACGGCACAAACAGGGAGATGCTGAGACCCGAGGTGAGTGTCGCCGCCGGGTGTCTGCTTACCCTGTCCCCCGACAGGAGGCAGTTCCCGTTGGTGCTCCAATTGAGGACCGTGATGTCAGCAGTGTGCGTCGGGGGGACCGCATGCTGCTCCTTCTCCTGCTTATTAAACATGATCACTTCTCCGCTCTCCCATCCAACAGCCAGGATCAGCCGCGTCTGGTGCCAGCACAGGGAAGTGACCCGGCAGGACCTCTCAATATGTGTATCGGGCACACGCTCACCCTAGGATGGACAAGAGGTAAATCCCATGTTACAGAGGGTGGCAGCTACTCAAAGAATTCACAGCTAATCCTCCCTGGGGACTGCCATCAGCTAGAAGATATAAAGAGCTGTTTATTAGGGAACTGCTTTATTTCATTTTCACAGAAACAGCAACCTTGTCCTAGCAGGGCTATGAAAACAAGGTTAACACACACCAGACCATGCTGACCGGCTTATCAGGAAGTATGACCTCAGCCTTGCAGCTGCTCGGTAGCTAGCTAGGGTGTTTTTTTGTTTGTTTGTTTTTATTCATTTCAGAGAGAGGAAGGGAGAGGGAGAGATAGCAACATCAATGATAAGAGAGAATCATTGACTGCTGCCTCCTGCACACCCCCCACTGGAAATCGAGCCAACCTGGGCATGTGCCCTTACTGGGAATAAAATTCTAACCTCCTGCTTCAGGGGTCGACGCTCAACCGCTGAGCCACATCGGCTGGGTGCTAGCTAGCATTTCAATGAGTTCCAATGAAACTTTATTATTTATTTATTTACTTTTAATCCTCACCTGAGGGTATTTTTTTTAGAGAGAGGGTAAGGGAAGGAGGGAGGGAGGGGGGAAAGAGAGAGAAAAAAAAACATTAATGTAGGAGAGGCACATTGATTGGTTGCTTCCCACACACTTCCCGACCTACAACCCAGGTACATGCCCTTGACCGGGAATTGAACCCATGACTCTTTGGTGTGCAGGCTGATGCTCTAACCACTGAACCACTGACCAGGGCTTAAACTTTATTTATAAAATAAGTGATAGGTCAGGTAAAGTTTGTCAACACCAAAGTTCTCAAACTGTGGTCAGATGACTCCCAAAGCCTTTTCAGGGTCTGCAAGGTTATTATTATTTTTGTTTTTTTATTAAAGATTTTTTAAAATGGATTTTTAGAGAGAGAGGGAAGGTGGGGGGGAGAGAAAGAAAAACATTGATGTGAGAGCAAAACAGATTGGTTGCCTCCTACTAGGGATTGAGCCCGAAATCCGGGCATGAGCCCTGACCAGGAATCAAACCAGCAACTTTTCAGTGAATAGGACAATGCCCAACCCAGCTGCTCTACCAGGGCTGCAAGGTCAGTTATTTCTAGAACTAGAGGCCTGGTGCACAAAATTTGTGCACTTGGGGGCGGTCCCTCATCCAGGCATGCACCTTCTTGCAATCCGGGACCCCTCAAGGCATGTCCGACTGATGGCTTAGGACCACTCAGCCTAAGCTATCAGTCGCAGTTGGACATCCTTAGCACTGCTGCGGAGGCGGAAGAGGCTCCTGCCACCACCACTGCACTCACCAACCATGAGCCTGGCTTCTGGCTGAGTGGTGCTCCCCCTGTGGGGCCACGCTGACCAACAGGGGGCAGCTCCTGCATTGAGAGTCTGTCCCCTGGTGGACAGTGCGCATCATAGCCACCAGTCTTTCCACCATTCGGTCAATTTGCATATTAGCCTTTTATTATATAGGATGATGCTAAGAAGATATTTGCTGTATTTGCTTTCATTTTCTGACCAGTGTATAGTGGACTTTTCCAGAGGCTATGTGATGTGTGATGATTTCATTGCTCTGATAGCTAACAGAATATGCACTTGTATATTTTTGTTTTCTAGAATTTTCTAAGGAAATAGGTTTAGGGTATAAATATGTATTTCTAGCAATTAACACAGTTTGTTCTCAGCACTTCTACCAAACTCTCTCTAGCAATCTCCAGTTATACCTGCTACATCTGTGACCTTATCAACATCTAATAATCATTCAGAAATCTTAGAAAGTTTTCCTTGTGCCAATTAGAAACACAAAAAATACACTTTGTTTTGTAATAGTATTTTTTAATTTTCTAAATTTTAAAATTTTGTCTAAAATTGCTATTATTTTGGAATATAATATTTACTCTATAGAAGATTTTTATAATGCATATTATAATGCATTATAATGCACAGGAGAGTTCTCTGACTCCTAGAAGGGAGGAATGTGCTCCAACGAAGCTGGGTGACACTGCGCTTGGTGCTGGGGCTAGACAAAGAGGAGAGCAGACGGGGTCTGGCTGAACTCCCATCCGCGGAGGGGCCGAAGACCGCCAAGTATCACAGATGAGCCCTTCAATGGTGAGGTGGGTGAGAAGACAAGAGGGCATGCCCTTGCATGGCGGTGGGGGTGGGGTGGGGGTGGGGGAGGTAGGGAGGGACTTCCTCAGGAAGTGCCACTGAGCCACTTTCCTCTGTAGGACTAACACTGATAATTAAGCTAAAAAATCAAGGAGATGCCTTGATTGGTTTGACCCAGTGGATAGAGCGTCGGCCTGCGGACTGAAAAGTCCCAGACTCGATTCTGGTCAAGGGCATGTACCTTGGTTGTGGGCACATTGCCAGTAGGGGGTGTGCAGGAGGCAGCTGATCGATGTTTCTCTCTCATCGATGATTCTAACTCTCTATCCCTCTCCTTTCCTCTCTGTAAAAAAATCAATAAAATATATTAAAAAAAAAAAAAAAAGATCAAGGAGAACCCGACCAATGTAGCTCAGTGGTTGAGTGTTGACCTATGAACCAGGAGGTCATGGTTTGATTCCTGGGCAGGGCATATGCCCAGGTTGCGGGCTCCATCTCCAACATGGGATGTGCAGGAGGCAGCTGATCAATGATTCTCTCTCATCACTGATGTTTCTAGCTCTCTCTCTCCCTCTCCCGTCCTCTCTGAAATAATTAAAAATATATAAAAAGATGCAGGGAGACTTCAGGACAGGAAGCGGCGCTAGTTTGCCCGAGGTGGAGGGTGTCACCATCATCCCCGGGCCCCTGTCCTGGCCATTAGGATGGAAAACACTCGGCTTTTGAAGGAAAGTGTGGGGCAGGGAGCGGTGGGGCAAGGTTCAGGTCAGTCCGGACCTGTGAAGTTTGAGGCCTGTGTCCAACACCCAGGTGTCCTGTGGGCAGCTGGATTCCCAAGTCTGCAGCTCAGGGTGGTCTTGTGGGCTGGAGGTAGGTTTCTAAATTGTTCATCGGTAGACAACGACAGATCACAGTCGGAGGAGGAAACAGAAGGAGAAGAGGCCTACACAAGTTCAAGAATGCCAACAGCAGCCCGGGGTTTGGAAGGAGAGGAAGGCTGGGCCCAGGGGACAGGGTGGGGAAAGCCCCTGCCGGCTCCACGGCGGGTTTCCCAGAGAACTTTACAGGGGTGTGGAGCAGTGTAGAGAAGGGGCATCAGATAAGAACCCAAAAAACACAGGGCGTGTCACCGACACTGCTGAGGACTCCAGCTGCTTGGGCGAAGTATCTGGGGTGACAGCGAGACTGCAGGGGGCTGAGGAGTGAGTGGCAAGGGAAATCTGACTTCCTTGGTGAAGTCTGTGGTGCGCTGTGCACTGAGAATTTTGGGAGGGGGAGTGCAATAAAAATCTGAGGAGCATCTAGAAAGTTTTTGCAATGGGTTGAATTGTGCTAATTCCTAAAAAGCTATGCTGAAGTCCTAACTACTGGGGGCGGGGTATCGGTGATATGACCTTATTTGAAAACGAGGTCTTTGCAGATGACCAAGTTAAGAGGAGGTCATTAGGATGGGCCTTAGTCCAATAAGGCTGTGTCCTTCATAGAAGGGGAGTCACCCAGAGGAGGCAGCCCTGTGGTGAGGGAGGAAGAGACTGGTGCAGTGTGGGTACAAACCCAGGAGCGCCAAGGATTGCTGGCGCCCAGAAGCAAGGACAAGCCATGCAACAGTTCCTCCCCGGAAGCCTTCAGAGAGAGTGAGGCTGGCCGGCCCCTCACTTCAGACGTCTGCCCTCCAGAACTGGTAAATAGTACATTTCTGCTGTTTTAAGCCACCCAGTTTGCAGTCACTTGTTATGGCAGCTAATAGCTTTAGATAGGTAACAGGAGCCAACAGGGGACTGGATCAGGATGGGCAGGCAATGCTGAGGGGCCATTGTGGTTGTTGACTGTGAATTGACTGTTAATTCTACCTTTCACATTCCTAAATCTGTCCCCAAACCTAAACTGCGGAGGTAAAATAATGATACTGGGGGTTAAGGCCTCAGTGAGAATACACACACACACACACACACACACACATTATATCCCACACTCCCCCCACAGCATACCTTATACTCCCTATCCCACCCACCTACAGCCCAAACCAAAACCCATATACCCCTTCCCCCACACTCATATCTCTCTCTTCTCCTCTCTCTCCTCTCCTCTCCTCTCCTCTCCTCTCCTCTCCTCTCCTCTCCCCCCCCCCCCCCCCCCCCCCCCCCC
>PVJC01013552.1:0-26519 GCA_004026665.1 Murina feae | reverse complement strand
GTCAAAATAGAGGGCCATGATGAAACTCAGACCTAGTAGTCAGGGTTGAAACCTGCAGGGGAAAAACAACCAAGTTCTGTGATTTTTCACAAAATGACTGCGTATAGAATCAGGAAAGAAAATCATCACGGAACTATCACACACAAGACATTCAGTAACTTACAAATGTCCCTTCACACCGATTCAGGAGATTTTATGTGGAAGAGATCTCTAACAGGGAAAACAAAATACAGTGAGAAGCAAGGGACTGGAGCCGCAATGATCCAGAGGGTAATGGAAAACAGTAAAACTTCTTGCCATCAACACAGCAAAGAAAAGCCCTGTTGCCTGGACATGTGTAATCCTGAATCGTTTGTATTCCGATCACAATATAGATAATTTAGATTTCTACAGTCCCCTTGTAGCAAAATTTTCAAATCGAATAAAGGCAAACTGCTTCACAAAAAAGAAGTGTACAGGAAAACCTAGTATCCATTTCTGACAAAGCCTGAGAACCAAGGCAGCTTCCATCTCCGACTCTCAGGTGGGAGAAGACAAAAGGATTCCTTTGTTAGAGCCAAGAACGACCCACAGCAACTGCAGAGAAGCTGAGCTTCAATAGTTACGGTTACTTAAGCCCGCCCTCCCGCCCTCCTTTTCTCCTTTCCTTCCTTTCCTCCTCCCTCCCACCCTCTCCCCCTTCCTTCCTCTCTTTCTTGGAAAAGATGTACATAACTGTGCCTTTGAGGGAGGCCTAGAATGGTGAATGAAACGAAATGATTGATACCCCTAACCGGTCTGGCTCAGTGGATAGAGCGTCAGCCTGCGGACTGAAGGGTCCCAGGTTCGATTCTGGTCAAGGGCATGTACCTTGGTTGCGGGGCACATCCCCAGTAGGAGGTGTGCAGGAGGCAGCTGATCGATGTTTCTAACTCTCTATCCCTCTCCCTTTCTCGCTATAAAAAAAAATCAATAAAAGATATTTTTAAAAAAAGAAATGATAGACTTCTGCCCAATTTTTCATACCCTAGAGTCAGTTTGGGGAAGCTAATTAGTGGAGAAGAGAATGTGTGCAGAGTGGTTTGCTATCACTTAAAATTATTCAACTTCATGCTCATTAAGATGGCTATTATCCAAAAAACAGAAAATCAGAAGTGTTTGGCAGGAATGTGGAGAAATTGGAACCCGTTCACATTGCTAGTGGGATGCAAAATAGTGCAGTCACTATGGAAAACAGTATGGTGGTTCCTTAAACATTAAACATGGACTTACCATACGATCAGGTAATTCCAGTTCTAGGTATATACACAAAATAATTGAGAAAGGCAGGGACTTGAAGAGATATTTGCACATAAATATTCATAGCAGCATTTTTCACAGTACCAAGAGATGGAAACAATCCAGATGCCTATCAACAGATTACACGAATTCCATATTCAATGGAGTGTCACTCAGCCTTAAAAATGAATGAAATTATGACACATTACAACATGCGTGAACCTAGAAGACATTAAGCTGAGTGAGACAAGCCACACACAAAAGAGCAAATAATGTATGATTCCACTTACATGAGGTACCTAGAGTAGTCAAATTCAGAGACAGAAAGTAAGCTGGCGGGTGCCAGGGCCTGCTGGGGCTAGGGTTGAGATGGAAGGGGGCAGCTGTTTAATGTATACAGGGTTTCAGTTTGGGAAGATGGAAAGGTTCTGGAGATGATGGTGGTGATGGCTGTAGAGCAACGTGAAGACACTTAATGCCACTGAACTGTGCACTTGAAAACGGTTGAAAAGATAAATTTTACATTATGCATAATTAACCACAACAAAAAATTAAGCACAGTAAGTATTCAACACCTGCAAAATTCTGTCACTTGATCATTATACATTTGCTTTTAGTAATGCAACAGCTGCATCAGAGGAAGCCGCAAAAGCTCAATATGGATCCCGAGAAGGAAACCCCTTCATTGACAAGTTGGAAAGCATCCTATATAATAAAGAGGGAATATGCAAATGGACTGTCACGCCGGTCAATTTGCACCCACAGCTGAGGCTAAGTTCCCATAAGGAGCCTTAAGGAGCAATCAAAAGGGACCTGAGGCTGCACACTCACCCACCTCCTGCATGGGGCTTGACAGGGGACCTCAGGTCGTGCCTTCCACCCACAGGAGACCCCCACGCTGGCACCAGGCCAGAGGAACTCAGGCTGCACCCTCTTCCCTGGTGCTGGGCCAGGGGACCTCAGGCCATGCCCCCCACCCCAGCACCAGGCCAGGGGACCTGAGGCTGTGCCCCCCACCCAGTGGGACTTGACAGGGCCCTCAAGGTGTGCCCTCTGCCCTGGTGCTGGGCCAGGGGACCTCAGGCCATGCCCCCCACCCAGCACCAGGCCAGGGGACCTCAGGCTATGCCCCCTGCCCCGGCGCCAGGCTGGGGGATCACAGGCCACTCCCTCCACCCAGCAGGGCTTGATGGGGAACCTCAGGCCGTGCCCCCCAGCCCTGCCACCCAGGGGACCTGAGGCTGCACCCCCCCACCTGGCAGGGCTTGACAGGGTGGGACCGGCCGGGTCTGGATCTAGCCCAATGAAGGGGGGCCGTCCAGGTTTGGGTCTCGAGCAATTTTCAGGTGCACGTGGGTGGTTGAAGACTTGACTGTGAGTTCCATGGTGCAACCCAGACTCTGACAAGAGGAAGATTTTCATATACGTTTTACTGATTTTCTTTAATCTCTGACACTTCTATTATAGAGAAAGGGCAAATAACAATATTAAAATATTTCATCTAATTAATCCCCTTTTAATGTGCATGGATTTGGTCACTGGGCCACTAGTATGGGTATAAATGAACAGTCACATTTCAAACGTTTACCTTTTTGTTATGAATATATACCCTGAATACTAAACAAAGGCAACATTTTGGAGGTTGTGCTCTCACCATCACAAACTGCTGAGCACTTATTCAGGGCTCCTGGTGGAGCAGCCAGGCACTGGTTGGAGGAGTAGCAGATTGGGGGTACTGGAGTCAGGGGAAGGGGCAGGTGCCGGGGTCTCCCGCACACATGCATCTATACTGCTTGGGGCTCTGATTTCTTTGAGTCAAGTCCTTATGCAAACCTTCAAACAAAGCTATTAAAAATGAAAATACACCAGATAAATACCTGGTGATTTAATATAGCAAAGGAAACCCTTTAAAGTGAGTTTTCACATGTTGTAGCCAGCCAGGTGTCTAAATTCTGGACTATGGGAAATTCCCATTCATGCTTAACAAGTTTACTTTTTGATATGGCCCTGGATACAAGTTTACTTTTTGAAAATATTCCTCTGCAAAATGTGAAATGTTAATTTGTTGTAATGGTGGAGAAAGAATTATAATAGCACTTGAAAAATTTAAACCTTATTTCCTCAGGTTTGAAAAGTTTTTTTTTCTGAATCACTTTGTAGTAAGTATGTATGCAAACAGATCTTTATATTACTCATTCCCTCCTGTCTGTGGCTTTTCCAGGGACTCTCTGCCCCACACTCCTCCTTTGGGTACTCAGGAAGTCTCCCTTCCTCCAGGGAGCTCTCCATCTTGATTTCTAGCATTTCCATAAAACCCTGTACTTCTCTTTTAAAGTATATTTTTATTGGTTTCAGAGAGGAAGGGAGAGGGAGAGAGATAGAAACATCAATGATGAGAATCATTGGCCGGCTACCTCCTGCATGCCCCTTACTGGGGATCAAGCCTGCAACGCCAGCATGTGCCCTGACAGGGAATCAAACTGTGACCTCCTGGTTCATAGGTCCATGGTCAACCAATGAGATACTCTGGTCCGGCAGAACCCTGTACTTCTCCATCACTATACTTAGACTTTATTATAAACTAGGGGCCCAGTGCACAAAAATTCGTGCACTCAGGGGGGTCCCTCAGCCCGGCCTGTGCCCTCTCGCAGTCTGGGACCCCTTGGGGGATGTCCACCTGCTGGCGTGCCTGGCCAGCCTGGGTGAGGGGCTGATGGCTGTTTGCCCCTGACAACCCAGGCTCCCAGTGCTTCCTTGAGCCCAAGGCTGGAAGCAGGTCTCTGGGGCTTATTTATCTTCTATAATTGAAATAATTGAAACTTTGTTGCCTTGAGTGGAGGCCAGAGCCAGCCTAGGCAGACAGGAATTTTAGCTTCCTGCATCGCCGGGGCAAGCCTCCTGCTTGTTCCAGTTCCGTGGCTGCTGGCCACCATTTTGGCTGGGTTAATTTGCATACAGTTGATCTGATTGGCTGGTGGGCGTGGCTTGGGGGTAATGGAGTGAGGGTCAATTTGCATATTACTCTTTTATTAGATTAGATGTGCATTTGGTCCACCATCCTCCACTCCCTGCCAGGGTATCTGCTCCACTGAGTGGGAGACTGCTGGAGCATCACCAGGCCCTAGAACAGTGCCTTGCACAGAACAGGCCCCCAATAAGTGAATCCCTGATGAAGACATATATTAGCAAAGAAATAAAGATGTCCTTGATGTTCTGTTAGCTGTAAAAAAATAGTTTACAGGCCAGAGTGAGTGAGTCCATTTATACAATGCATAAATGCATTTTAACATTTTTCTACACTATCAACTGCAGAATTACAAGTTACCAGAGTAAACACAAGGAGAAATGACTAACAATGAAATCATTACCAATGACGTCTATTAACTGCACCAATTCAAAAACAAGTGAACTTCTCCTTAAAACAAACTCAGGGTCACTAGAACATTAAAAGCATTTGGTAAATAGATACACATTGGGGGAAAGAAAAAATGCCATTTGTTCTAATCAGTTAACTCCTCTAGGCTCCAGCCATCCAACATCTCTACCATCTCCGTTAAACCAACTTTTGAGAAAGAATCTGTTAAGCTCATTCAACTGAGGGGTTCGTGGTATTAAGGTTAATGTAAGTTCTTCACTGCTTGCAGATGCTGCAGGAGAGCACCTGAAGGAACTTGGGGAACTAAGGGCTGAGTGCACGAGTGGGGCGGGGGGTGCAGCCCGCAGGCTTCGGGACGTGCAGGGTCAGAGCTGTATCTTGGGGATCCGAAGGAGAGCCTTTGCTGGCTGGGACGGTCCGGCCCAGGAAGGTACTTCTCTCCCTGCCCGGGGACACAAGTCCTCTGCCAGCGTCCCTCACCAACCCACCTGGTCAGCTCCCCGGGGGTCGCACGGCCACGCGACCCTCCATAGAACCTGGACTGCGACTCGGGGGGACTGCGACTTGATCTACCCGCCTGCGGCCGCGGGAGATCCGCGGAGACCGGATTTCCGGACGAAAACAACTTGGGATGGCGAGGGACCCGGACTGGCTCGCCTGGTCGTCGCCCTCCTCCAGGCCCCGCACCCGCGACACTACCCGAGTCCGTCCCCGGCCCCGCTTCTTCGTCGCCCGCCTCCGTGCTTCTGGCTCCCGGATCCCGCACTGCCCCGACCCCAGCTCCCGGGGACCGCTCTCACCTCTCCCGGCCTCAGCGCGTTGCCAGGACAACGGCTGCTCGCGGAACGCGGAAACAGCCGAGGTGAGTGACTCGGCGGCCGAGGCCGCCCGAAGCGCTACGGAAAGAACCGAAGATGATCGGGAACGTTCGTGCGGAGGGTTAGATTGCCAAGCGGGTTCCGGCGGGTTCCGGCGGGTTGGTGAGCTTCACGGTTTTCCTCGGCAGTTTCCCTCCATCCCAGCCACGATCGGGAGTCAACAACGCTTGCTCCGAAAGTGGGGCCAAGAGGCCAGGGCGTGCCATCGTGCTCAGCGAAGGGAGCTGGCGAAATTCTTCTAGGGGTGATGGCGATGCAAAACTTGTTGGGACTCGCTCCTGTGTAGTTACACCTTGTCAACCGCTTAGGTCTGTCAGAAGGTGGAGGAAGGCAACTGAGACTGTGGGGGAGAAACGGAACGCCATCTTCTTTAAGAGCACTCTCTTGTTAATCTTATCGCTGGGTCTTCTGGACCCCAGACCGTTTCTAGGTTCTGCTTTGTCTGATCTTAAGGAAGAGGTGGTTCAAGAGTATTCCTGAGAAAAGCCAAATAACCGACATACTTCCTTGAAGTTATTAATTTATCACGTGTATTCAATGCTTTGGGGGACATACGGACGCCTTTGGCGAGAAAATATTAGCCAACGAGACGGGTTCATCCCATTAGAAACAAACCTGACTCATGTACAGACTGCATCCCCAAAGGTATTAACAACTGCGCTCTGACCTTATCGTTTGAAAAACAAAGCAATGTCATGTTATTAAAAAAAATAGTTACTAGGGCAAAAAGATCCATTCTTAAATGAAAAAAAAAAATAAGGGGTAGATACCACTGGATGAGATGGGATAGGGCATCTCCAAGGAAGACTACGAAGTTTATATTTTTTAAAAACCCACTTTCATATACAGAATATTTTTCTTGTGTGTCTCCTTAGGTGCCTTATGAACATTTTTGTCATTTTTCCTTTTTTATTGAATATATTGGGGTGACACTGGTAAACAAAACTATACAGGTTTCAGGTGCACAATTCTACAACACATCTGTGCACTGTATTGTGTGTTCACCACCCCAAGTCAAGTCTCCCTTCACCACAATTTATCCCCTCTGTCTCCCTCCATCTCTGCCACCACCCTAGAATTTTTAAGGAATAAATTTGTGTAAATGTAAGGTATATGGCGATATTGTTTCAATGCACTTAAATATTGTAATGTGATTGCCCACATAGCTTATTTATCACATTACTAATTGTAGTACAATATTGTGTGTATTTATTATACTGTGCATTTGATCTCTGGCTTATTTACTACTCTCTACAATTTCATCCTTCAACATTACTCTTATCCTACCCATAAACCCTAGAATTTTAAAAACACTCCTTTATTTCCCTAATGAAGAAAAAGGGCCTAAGTGCCCAGCAGTATCTGCTTGATAAAAAAGTTTTTAAAAAGCACACACTCAACCCAATAAAGGGTGTATTTATCTGCCCCGGTTGCACTTCCACACTTATTTCGCGCGGGATTCCACACTCGGCGCTGAGGCGGCGTTTTCTTCTCACGCATCCGTCATACGGCCTTAGCCAATCACAGCCAGGCGCTGATTCTATTGGCTGTCGCCCGACCAATCCGAAGAGACGCACCAGCCTGCAAAGCCGCAAGGCGGCGTCACAACATTACCCGCGTCGCAGACAACACCCTCCCGCCCCCGCCCAGCGTCGTGCGTGGAAGCAAGCGCGCCCACAGATGGCCAATGGGAGCGCCCTGAGGGGGGCGCGTTCGCTGAAAACTTCGGACGTGCTCGTCCCCGCGCGCTTCGCCCCTCCCCTCCCCGAGCGCCCGCCGCCTTTGTCCCGCCCCGCGCTCCGCCCTTGCGGTCTCCTTCGGCCGCCGTAGCCGGAACTGCTGCTGTGCGCGGCTGGCCGGGCGACGGGAGGCTGAGCGGCGGCAGCATTGGCTCCCGCAGCCCAGTCAGCCGCACCCCGGCCGCGGAGGGGTCGTGCCGGGGCAGGCGTTGCTGGTCGACTGTTTCCGAAGCGGGAGCACCACACCGGCGTAGCGGTCTTGCTGCAGTCGGGGCCCGGGGCTGTCCGGCCCGACCGGATCTGCGGGCACCCGGGAGGCCCCCGGAGGGCCCGGGAAGCCAGGCTGCTGCGGGGCATTGATGAACAAGGTGACCGGAGGCTCGAAAGGGGTAGGCCGCCTCGACCGGCTGTCATGGCGATACCGGGCTGCCCTGCTGGGGTGGCGGCCGCGGAGGAGCGGCCTGCTCCCTTGCCGCCGCAGTTAGGCACGCGGTGCTTTGTCGGAGCGGCTCCGGGGAGTGCGGCCCGAGAAGTGGTGCCTTGGCGGTGCGCTTTGTGTGCAGCCAGAAATCGGGCTAGGGAAGGGAGGAGGCCTTTGCTTTTTCCTCCCAGCAACGTGACAAAAGGCGTCGAGCCGAGATTGGGCTCGAGGCGATTCCATCTCTTTGCACGTTCAGGAAGTAATGTTGGAGGTTTTGCTTTAAAAGGGTTTCATCCTCGTGTTTTCCTTTAACCACAGGGGAAACCTCAGACATGTGTCAGCATCCTTTAAGTTCTGAAAAGCGCCCAGTCCTTCGGCGTTCAGTGTAGTGTCTAACATTCAACCTGGCAAACAGGCAGGTTTATTCTGTTGTGGTTGAGCTATGCCTTGCCTGAGCCCTGGGTTGAGTGTGCGTCGCTTTGGGATGAACCTCCCCTCCTCCCCCCCGGAAGTAGGATTCATTCTCCGCCTTATACACCAGAGAAAGGCCCTTCTGGATACCTTCAGATTTCTTAAGCATAAACAGAGAGGTTGAGAAATGAATACTGAGAGGTCCTGTACCATGAAAGGCTTTAAGTTTGGCTATTTTGTCTTGTGTAGTTCTATTCGTTGGCAGGGTGTTTTGTGTGTTGGTGTTTTGTGTGTTTTTTTTTTAACCAGCACGAATGCACACGATTTATTAGATCAGTTACAACAGATGAACACTGTTTAGAGATCACCTTGTGACAGAAGACATCAGAGCAGTAGTAGGTGTTTCCTGTGATTTTTACTCACTTCCAAACCTTTCTCTCAGGCCCTTGCCCCTGTGACTGTGTTTTGTTGTTCACCTGGATGCCTTGTGCTGGTTTTCCTTTTCAATGGAAAACGTTCCTGTCCTTAAGCAGTCGTGTTCCGTTTGCCCGGCACAGTTTGGGCCTAGCATCGACACCTGTTGAGGAATCTGATCATCTTTCTTGCTTGGTCGCAAGTACGCCCTATTTCCCAGCTTATAATGGCCATAGGTGCCTGATTGTCTCGGTGTGTTTTTTGGTTTTTTTTTTGAGTGTGTTTTTAGAGTCCTCGCGTTTTATTGTTGTTGACATTTCCCCCAGCGGTGGGTAACAGCGTTAACGCAAGAATGTCATTAATGGTTGCCAAGAGTTTTAATTAACACCATTGTCTTCTACCCGTCCTTGCATTTGGACCTGGACCTACCGTGCCGCCCCTTCCACGGGTGGCTCCAACGTGTTCCGTGCCACAGGCTTCTTCTTTGTTGCAAACAGTATTTTCAACCCCTAAATCCCCGCAGCGGCACGCATCCCCCACGCTGGGAAGCATGACTCCCGGGAACCCTGAGCTTCTGATTCCTTATGTCTGTTTAAAAACAAGCAGGCGGACAGGCAGCGCGGCCGCTATGGAGTTCCCTGTGCGCCCTGGCGAGCCCGCACCTCTCCCCTGCAGGGGTGGATCCCGGCCCCGCGCTCCCGCTCCAGGGCCAACTTCGGGGGCCGGCGCGGGGGGCAGGTGCGCGGGGCAGGTGCCGCGCGCGTTTGGGGGGTCGGGAGGGGTCGGGGCGGGCGGGGGCGGGCCCCGAGGCCCAGGCGGCCACGGCAGCCCGGGGAGCGAGGCCGGCGCGCAGGCTTCTCGCCTCGCAGGCCATGAGCCGCGGCCCCGTCGGGTAGGTGGCTTCGGGCCGCGACGCTGGTCCCCGGGAACGCGAACCTCGAACCCCGGACGCGGGACCCCGGATCCCTTCCGACCCCGACGGGCCGGGGCGCCGCGCGGGGCAGGGCCGTCTGGGCGCGGCCGCCGAGCTGCCGCCCGATGCCCCCGGCGCCCCTGTGTCCTAGGCCAACGGGGTCCGGGCCGGGGCTCGGGGTCCGGGGTCCGGGGCGGCTGACTCGGCCGGGCGGCGGCGGGCGGGCCGTCGTGAGGACCTGGAACAAACAACGGCGGCCATGTTGAGAGGGAGGCGGGCGGCTAAACTTCGCGGCGGCGCCTCACCGGGCCCCTCTCCTCTCCCGCAGGATGACAGTGAAGTTGGGAGACGGCGGCGGCGGGGAGGAAGGACTCAAGAGGCTGGGCAAGAGGGCCGCCGAGGAGGATGCGCTGGAGGGAGAGGGGGCCGGCGGCGGGGACGCGGCCGAGGACGGCGGCGGCACAAAGAGGGACGGCAAGACCCCCCGGGGCGGCGGCCCCCCGGCGCCCGCGAGCGGCCCGCAGGCTCCGTCCCCGCCGCCCGCCTGCCCCCAGGACCAGCACCACTTCCTCCGGTCCAGCGTGAGGCCGCAGAGCAAGAGGCTCCGGAAGGACTCGTCGGGCGCCGGGGGGAGCAGCAGCGGCCCCAGCGGCTCCGGGCCTCGCGGGAAAGGTACGGGGGACCCCCAGCCCCTTGTCGGGTGTGCCCCGCGCTCACCTCCGCGCCGCCACTGCGGCTCCTGGTCCCGCTCCTGCATGTGCCTCGCGTTGGGGGTTGCACCCCGGAGGAGAAGTGTCCTTTCTCTCCTTCCAGGAGGCTGTTTCTCCCTGTGCTTTTGCCACGCTAAAAGGCAGTGGGTAGCCTGTCTTTGGGCAAATACAATAGATTCTTGAAGGTCCCCCCTGCCCCCCAAAAAAGGATCATCGGTGATGGAGGCTACTTCGTGTAGCAGACAGTCGTTTAGAAATGGAGAGAGAAAATCCAGCAGCACCTTTGCCCGTTGTCAGATGGTGGGAACACAACAAAGGAACGGGCTTTTGAAACTTATTTGGGGGAAGGTTGATAAGAAGCCAAAAATATTCCAGGATCTGACTTGGGCACTTTATCCTCTACTTCAAGTATTCTAGGCTCAAAAGTTATTCAGGGCAGCAAGACATGTCTCTCGTGTGCCTGGAGTGTGGGTGCCATGGAAAGAATCCCTCTAGGGTAGGAGGTAGTGAAGCCGTTTGTGGCCAGATTTAAAAGAACAGCAGTCTACAGTGTTTGCCAAGGTATTCGGAGGCGACTGAGGCGATTTCGGGTTTACTGGGGTCCCTACCAAAACAATAAAACCACGTGTCCTCCGTCCTGTTTCTGATGTGCTGGTTCTCCATTATTTTCTTCTTTTATCCTTTTCTGTTTCAGCGTTCTGCTTTTTCTCAATTGTACCAGTGAATTGCTCTTAACATCCCTTTTGTTTCAGGCCAAATTTGTGGCACTTTCGCAGACAGCAAATAATGTAAATTTCCGGTCAGTTTTGCAAGAAAAAAACTTTCACTTAGCTCTTTGGTAAATGGTCCTTCAAATTTATTAGCTGGTCCTGATGTGTTTTAAAAAGGAAATATTTTGGAAGCTAACAAAGAACCCAAATGTGTGTCATTAAACTAGCTTTTTCCATCTCATTCTCAACTGAAATCATGGCCTTACTCATTTTTTGGTAAATGGTTTTGATGTAAGTATTCTTAAAGACGTCAGTATAAAGTAGTTTAGTACATTTCAGGAACTAAAACTTGCCTCATACATTTATTTTGGATGTGATAGTCGCTGATTGGTTAGGAAACTATTAAGTTGTTCTGCTAACTTGGTTTGTTTTGTAAAAAATAGTTTTTCATTCCTAGTTACAGGTGTGTCTAAGTTAAGCTCCTTGCGTGCCTTCAAGAGTTTGTGGCTTCAGTCTCCCTGAGTCTGGAGTCCAGTCAGAGCTCACTGCCTGTCACCCTGGCCCTCTGACCTTAGTCTGCTCACTTGACCTCTTGAGTCTGCTTTTCCATCAGAGCGGTGTCCTCACCTGTGAAACGAGGACCAGCAGCGACGGCTCCATTCTCTCAAAGTCTGGTTGCGAAGATGAGATGAGGTGCTGGTGTGAGAGCCCCGACGCCTGTAAATGACCGCCTGAATGTGAGATGCTAAGACCTGAGTGGTCAGTTATATTCGAGCAGTCGGGTAATTACGGGAAGTTTGCTGTCACTTGCGTAGTTGGGTGTGACTTGCAAAAAGGCTTCCTGGATTGGCCTTGAATCAAGTCCTTGGTGGTCTTTTTTCGGTTCCATTGTGAGGCTTGGAGCAGCAATTGACTTTTCATTAGTAAAATGGAAGTTTGTTAGCGTTGGTGCCGCTTGTAACTTATGTATTTTCCTGCTTTAGCAAGCAGATGTTTCTTTAAACAAATAATAAAGCTAAGCTATATATAATGGTGTCTTTGAGGAGAGGGGTTGGAAGGGTATCTCCTTTTCTTTACAGAACTCAGCCAGCAGCTGGCCTTTAGCCTCTCCTGGCTTCGCTGGAGCTTGGGCTACCGGGATCCTTTGGATCCACTTCACTTCTCCACACCCAGGCCTCAGGACGTCCCCTCCTTAGCCGCAGGGCAAGTCTGCTGCTGGGCCTCCCTTAACAGCCAGAAAAGAAGGTCATGTGACAACATGCTGCTACCCTTTGAAAACCATTCTTAGAGTAGCATTTGACTTAGGGAATACGGAAATCTCCAATCGAGGTGGTGAGCCTGGATCATTAAGGCAACGAACAGTGTAGAAGATTCTTGAATTCTGTCCTTGTTGAAATAGTGGTGAGGTGCCTTAGGATGATAACTTTTGTTTATGTCAATAAGACTATGGTAAAATTTCACTTAAAGTCACAAAATGTATCAGCAATGTTGAGTGAGAACTTCTGTACTGGGATTTTTCTTGTATTTCTCTTCAGAAAAATATAATTCCTGTTGCGCTTCACAGATAATCACAGTCTAGTCATTGGAGGTCCCTTTGGTTGGTTACTTACTGCCCTTGCCAGTTTTCAGTCGTGAGAACTTTGCGGTGAGTTTGGAGAAGATTGTGGCGAAAGGGAATTCCTCCTTGTTTTGCTTCTGTCCACACAACGGTGTTTTCTTTATGAAAACAGACGCTTATCAACTTCAATGACAAATAAAATTTTCTAGTATAATTTTGAACTCTTTTCGAATTGATAAAGAGAAAGTGGCTAAGACTTAGGGTCTATGTGCCAGACGTCTTGCATCTCAGTTACTTTACTTTTAAGTAGGTGCAGAAACTGAAGTTTGTTGTTTGAATAATGTGCTTACCCTAAACAGAAGGTAAGCTGCAGGTGAGAACCAGCGGTTCCACTTGATGCCAAAACAAATGTTCCTGTAGCCCTCCCGTGCCGCCCAGAGTGACCCGAGGACGCGTTTGAGGCTGAAAGCCAGAACTCACAGATGCGTGAGCGCGTGCGCCAGGAGGCAGAGGCCCCAGACCCTTCCCTGGTTGGCAGTTCAACTCAGAACAAGCTAGAACATCTCAATTTCTTTGTCTATAAAGGGGATAATACCAGTGCCTGCCTCCGCACAGCACACACCGCAACCAGGCCTCCCTCCGCAACTAGGTCCCGCAAGGCCGTGCTTAGTGGGCCCCTAGCGCTTCTCTGTGGGAACTGTGCCTGGCTTGGGGATCTGCGGCTTTAGGCTGAGTCTGAGCAGGTGGACGGGGAGAGACGGAGGCCCTCTGCAGTGGTAGCTCGTATAGGTCCCAGGAATTCCCCCAAGCTACTGCCCTGTCAGTACAGTTGGGCTGAGGGGGTGCCTGAGGTGGGATAGAGCCCTCTGTTTTCATTGTGTAGTGTGCCCTCTCATCCGTGTCCCCCTCCCCAAACTCCCCAACTTTGGTTCCACTTGTCAGGGGAGCTAGTCACAAGACTACCGTCTCCATAATTGGGCCGTGTCAGCTGACTTTACTGTGCTTGTGCTTAGGAATCATTAAGTTCCTGTACACAATTTACTTATATTTCGCATAATCTGTGAGCTGCCTGCAGCTTCTAGATGTCTTTAAAAGATGTCTTATCCTGTCCAGTTTGGCTCAGTGGATAGAGCATCAGCCCTCAGACGGAAGAGTCCTGGGTTTGATTCTGGCCCTGGCATGTACCCCGGTTGCAGGCTTGATCCCTGGCCTTGGTTGGGGCACATGCGGAGGCAGCCATCGATGTTTCTCTCCATCTCTCTCCCCTTCCCTTTTACTCTCTCTAAAAATCAATGGGAAAATATTCTTCAGAGAGGATTAACAACCCAAAAAGTGTCATAAGAAATATCTCACTCTCATTTGGTCAACCCTGAGAGACATACCATATGAGAAAGAGGTTGGAACCAGCAGTCAGGAGACTCAGCTTCTCCCCACAGAGCTGCCGTGTGACTGGCCCAGCTGTGCGCAACGGAGACGTTGCTCAGCATGCCCGAACCTTAGGTTCCTCGCTTTCAACATGGGTCTGGTGAGATGGTGGCTGGAAGGTGTGTTCACCTGAACGCTCACTGTGCAGAGCGGTTTTGTCCTATTTGTGTTCTCGGGAGAGTGTTGTGACAGGCAGATTGCCTGAAATCAAGGTGGTTCTATATCTGCTGGGCTCTGCTCAGCCTTGACTCTGGGAGAGCACTGGGCAGGGAGTGCTCAGAGGGCGTACGCCTCCCTCCAGGTGTGGAACTGCCTGCTGCGCCTGCTGCAGCTCCACCTCTTGTCTGCACTGTCATCACTGTCACTGTCCCTTTATCGAAGCACTAATGGCACATGTTTTGAAAGGCATCTGTGGGAGATCTTGGCATTTTTGCCTCCTGCCTCAAAACCACGGTGTTTTGTGACCTCAGGTCAGTGTGTGGGGACAGAGCAGTTGCCCTCTCATACCATGGAGGAAGATGAGGAGGAAGCATTCCTGTGCCATGGTGGAAGGCAGGCATGCCTGGAGACACACTTTTATTAGCTGAACTTGAATCATCTTTCCAGCTGATACCTTGCATTTGGTGGGTCTATCACTTGAGATTCTAATGTGCCTAACTCTTGGAAGGAAGTTCACCAAATGGTAGAGGAAAGCTCAGGACAATGAGTCATTGTATATGACAGGTTGTCATTACATCGTGTGTCTTACCTGAATGAAGACACACAGTTTTGTTTTTAGAGATAAACATCCTCCACAGTCCTGTCTCCTGCCACTTACTTGTGTGCCTTTCGGCAAGTCATTGCACCTCTTGGCTTTCTTATCTGTCATAGGTTGAGGCTTGGATGTGGAGGTCAATTTCCCTCCACCCTAAAACCCTCTTGATTCCCGCAGCTCTGTACGTGACAAAAATACCGAAGCGGTAGTGACCCTGGCAGCAGCCACCACACAGTTGTGTGGGCTCAGAGGAAAATGCCCAGGTTTGCAACAAGAGGCTTGCTTCCTGCTGCCTGGTGACTTTGGAGCTTTTGGGCTTTAGAGTCTCAGTTTCCCCATTTCTGAAATATGGGTAACTGTGTGTGTGTGTGTGTGTGTGTGTGTGTGTGTATAAAAGCCTAAGTGACTGGTCGACCAGTAGCTATGATGCACACTGACCACTGGGAGACAGATGCTCTGACCGGTAGGTTAGCTTGCTCCTGGAGTCTGGCCAATTGGGACTGGGTGAGACGGGCTGGACATCCCTGGAGGCTTCCTGTGGTCCCTCCCACTGTCCTTCCCTGGCTGATTGGCTGCAGTTGCGACTGGGTGAGACAGCTCTGATCAGGACTGGGCGAGAAGGACCAGACACACTCTGGAGCCCTCCCAAAGTCTCTCCCCAGCCATGATTGTGCACTAGTGGGGTCCCTGAGCCTCGCCTGTGCCCTCTCACTATCTGGGACCCCTTGAGGGATGTCAGAGAGCTGGTTTCAGCCCGATCCCTACAGGCCAGGCCGAGGGACTCCCCCACTGGTGCACAAATTTTGTGCATGGAGCCTCTAGTATACTACTATAAGGGCAAAAAGGAGCAGTGTTCGGACAGGCTTTACCGGTGCTGTGGAAATCCATGTTCCCTTGGCTCCAGGCCTCTGGGAAATAGCAGCTCCACATGTGCCTCAGCTTCTTCAGCGAGAGATGGGATGAATTTCTCCTCTTCAGGCAGTGCGAGGGAGCATGGGTGATGGCCTTCCAGGCCAGTGCAGAGGTGTGCGATGGGGGAGGCACATAGTCTAGCTAGTTTGAGGGTGAGTGGACAGGCAGGCCGCCGGGGAAGGCAGACCAAGGCCACATGGCGGCCTCCCTCAGATGCACGCTCTGGAGGGTTGTGGCTGGAGTTGTGGTTTGGAGGCCAGAGAAGAGGCAGTTATGACTGTGTTCCTTGGTGGTGGCACAGAGCTGGCCTGGGACAGGGCACTGGAAATGGGAAAGAGGAGAAGCCAGGTAGCTCCTAGGCAACTGGACGCTTGTGGCCCTGAAGTGGGGTGAGAGAGAAGGGTGGGTTCTGATTGGGAGGCACTGGGTCCCTGGGGATTAGGGTGGGCAAGGGGCACAGCGGAGGCCCCTGCTCTGTGCTCTGTTGGTGTCTGAGCTCTCACTGAGCATTTGCTCTGTGTGAGGCCTCGTGCCAACCTTGGGCCTGGGAAAGTGAGATACTGTTCTTGCTTTCAAAGAGCTCACTGTTGGGGAATCCTATTCTTGTACCTCACTTCCCTTCAGACTACTTAGATGCTGCTCATCTTGTAGGCTCTTGCTGTTACACTTTGTAGCCTCAGACACAGAGCCCTAGAGGGAGGCTTAACTTTGGCCCTCTACTTTTTGCCGGGCTCCTTGCACCCACTCCTGTCCCCACGCCCACCCTGTCTTGTTCAGATTGTCTTCTCATTCCACTCCTGGCCTCTCTACCTCTATTCTCCTCACTTGCTTCTCTCTCTTCCCCTGCAGTCATCACCATTTTCATGTGAGTTTTTCTGCCCTGATGGTCAGTAAGCCTTCCCTGGTCAGCACCGTCATGTTACACCAGCATCTCTGATCCTGCTTCCTGTTTTCATGCTTGAGCTGGAGTCCTGGGCTGAGCCTGAGGTCAAGCAGTGACGCATGTCTCTCATCCGAAATGTTGGGAATGGACCAGATGCTACGCTGCTCTTTCCACCTGGAAGCTTTGTGATTCTCCTTTACTTTTAGACATTATAAGGTCTAGAGTGATGGGTACCAAATGCTAAAGAGGGTTACGTGGGGCTGATTTGCTTTCCTTTTGAACATTCACATTGGCCTGCTGAGGATGTATCCTTTGGAACTACCAGAAGGCAGGGCTGAACATCTCTGCCCAGCAAGAGTGGCTGGCGGCTCTGCAGCCTGGTTTGCTGCCTCCTGTAATCTTGGCAGAGCTGCCTTGAATGTTGTATCTTCTTTCACAGCCGTGGTTTTGGTTCATCCCGCACTCTACCCCTGGGTCCCTTCCAGCTCTGAAGTGCTTCCAGTCTGTTATCCTTCACCATTCATTCTCCTTGTCTTGGGTCACCAGTGCTGTGCTCTGGTGAAATCTCAAAAACCCTAGCACGATAGCTGCATTAGAGAATTTTTTGAATGCACGACTTTTACTTTCAAGTACATCAAATGTCATTGTGGGCGGCAAAGGTAAAGCAGAGCTATGACTGTAGGGCTGGTTAGCAAGTTGCTATTGTTTTGGGAAAAAAAGTTTAGTGAGTGTTCAATTAGAAGTGAAAAATGACTCGAGATTCTTTGTTGTGGGTGGTGCTGAGGTGGATAGGCAGCCCTTCCTGAAATGATTAAATGAGGAATTGCAGGCTTCAAGTCAACCAGAACTTCCTATATTTAAGAGTGTTTTGTGTGTTTGTTTTTAAAAAAAATACATTTCATTGATTTCAGAGAAGAAGGGAGAAAGGTAGAAACATCAACGATGAGAAAGAATCATTGATAGGCTGCCTTCTATATGCCCCTGACTGGGAATTGAGACCGCAACCTGGGCATGTGCCCTGACTGGAATCGCATTGTGACTTCCTGGTTCATAGGTCGATGCTCAACCACTGAGCCCTGCCTGCTGGGCTAAGAGTGGTTTTTTAAAAGGCATCTGTAAAGCGATCTTCAGTTCCCAGCAAAAGCATCTCAGACCTACTAGGAATGGAATGAAACTAGTTATCCCTGGAAATATGCTCTGAAGTTGCCATACCTGTTCAAAACATCATGTGAAATGCCAGCTCCATTTTTTTTAAGTATACAGGTTAATGCCTTTACTATATTCATGAACTTATGCAATAATCACTACTAGGTAATTGCAAAACATTTGATCACTTGAAAAAGGAACCCATGGGCAGTCGTGCTCCATTTCTCCCAGGCTTTGGCAACCACTGTTGTACCTCCTGTGTTTATAAGTCTTGCCTGTCCTCACCTTGTCTTTTCAGAAGCCTCCCAGACCCCTGCCGTCCTCCCCAGGCCTGAGTATGGAGGGGCAACACCTACCCAGTGCTCTGACTCCAGTGCAGATACTGGCCTTCCCCAGAGTGCACAAGCCAATACCACTGCTAAAGGCTCAAGACATAACATAGGGACTTGAACAGACTCATGTGAAACTAAAGTACCTGCTATAAGAACAGGCAGCTTACTCTGCTCTCAAGCTCACCATCCTAACCTGGACCGCCTCCGAGGTCCATTGTTTAGTCTACGTTTCAGGTTTGCTTTGATGAGGAATGGACAAAGTCGAATTGTGTATCCAGTGCTTCCTTAGCCTTCTCTGTAACACAGATTACATGGGTTACCTTTTTGTTACAGGTGCATGTGGGATGGGAAGGGGCAGCTGGAAAGCAGGCCGGGGTATAGAATGCTTAACTTGATTATTTTTTGTTTTAAAACAGTGTATTTAGGACTGAATGTCAAGCATTCAAATATAGCACTGACTTTCTGGGATGATAGAAATGTTATATGCTGTCGAGTGCAGTAGCCACTAGCCACATGTGGATATGGATGACTAGAGACATGTGGCTGGTGTGACTGAGGGATCGTTTTTGTTTTATTTAATTTTCATTAATCAATCTTTAAATCTAAATATACTCATGGTTACTGGCTGTCAAATTGGACACCATAGCTGTGATAAACCAGCGATTTCCGGTATATAGTCATGTTACCTTGGGGCAGCGATTTTCAACTGGTGTGCTGCTGCAAGAATTTTTAAACCATGCAATACCTGCCCTGGCTGGGTTTTGCTCAGTGGTTAGAGTGTGAGCGTTGACCCTTGGACTGAAGGATCATGGGTTTGATTATGGTCAAGGTCACGTACCTTGATTGCAGGCTTGATCCCCTGCCCTGGTTGGGACTCATGAGTGGCAACCAGTCAATGTGTCACTCTCACATCCGTGTTTCTCCCTCTGTCTCCCCTTCCCTTCCCTTCTCTCTAGAAATCAGTGGGAGAAATATCCTCCAGTGAGGATTAACTACAAAGAAAACAAAACATGCAATTCCTATTTAGTTGGTGACAACAGCCAACACAATAGCCGTGCTGTATGAATGAATCAAAATTGTACCTTTTTTTTTTTTTTTTGTCGGATCAGCAAGAAAAATAAATTTTTCGGTGTGCCGCGGAATTTTAGTGATTAGTCTATGTGTGTCATGAGATGGAAAAGGCTGAAAATGGCTGCCTAGGAAGTCAGCCCGTCATTCTTTCAGCATGTATGAAAATACACACCTCTTTCTGAAAGCTGTCTGATGGGATTGACTGTTTTGGGCACTCCCTATTTTGATATAACATTTATGGTGCACATATTGGAAAGTGTGACAGTGGAGAGTGACTCTGCTTCCCTTGGTTCCCTGGGCAGCCCCTGCACCAATGTCCTGTGTTTTTTCCCAAGGATTTCTTTGAAAGCTTGCATGGATCAAGAGGCTTTAAATTTTTTCATTACTTTTATTTCTGATGATTTTTTTTGTGTGTGAAACTGCCTGCCTTTCATTCATCCTTTGGGATAGACCCTGTCTAGGGAGTGAGAGAAACATGGCCCCAGTCCGCATGTAGCTGCCCAGGGAGGGCCCCACCGATTGACCAAGAAGTGAATCTCAGTGGAAAAGCTCTTGATTATCTCATTTAAAAAAAACACCTTGACAATAATCTGCATTTGTTTGGCTTCTGCTTTTTAAAGCACTTTCACTTTTATGACTTTATTTTTACTCTTGTTCAGAGTTTGAAGGTTTCTCCCAGTGGGTAGTCCTGCCGTTCCATAGAAAGAAAGTGCTGGTTGTCACAGGGCTACACTGGGAGCCCTCCTTTCCTCTAAGCGGAAGGAACTAGAAGGGTGGGAGCTGGTTAGGCCATACAGTTTTTTATCTGTGACCTTTCATTCTCGTTTATTGCCTCCATTGTCCGAGAGTACAGAGTTCTTGGTTTACTGCACTAGCCCTGTGTTGTATTTGACGGCATTTTCCCTTTCAGCACGGGTCTTAAGGTCTCATCTTGAGATTAGTAACTGATGCTCTAAAAGCATTTGTGAATTTGTAGTCACTCTGAACACCAGATTTTGCTGGTGGTGATTGACAAGAGGAAGGAATTTTGAGACTTCTTTTTGGTGGTCAAATTATCTTTAATTGAAATAATTTTCTTTTGTAGTTCCTAACTAGCTGGCATTCCACTGCATCACTGTTGATATCATCTATGATGTCATGAGGTGGTGGCCGTCAACACTGGGCAGTCCCCAGGATCTCTTTAATGGTTCCAGAGAGATCTCCAGCTAAAGACCAGTGCTGCATCTGTCGTCTCATCAAAAGTGATATTTTCACTATGCTTAATATTTGTTTTTGTTTTTTGTTTTTTGTTTCTGTCTCTTGATGGTTCTTTGAGGGCTTGATAATCAGGGCAGAGGCAGAAGATACTACCTCAGTTTGGGTCTGTCTGTTCTGAATGGTCAATTCCACTGTAATCCTCAGACCCTTCCAATCATCTGTTGCTTTGGTGATGTCATCACAATTTTTTTTTTGAGACAGTCCCGTGGGGCTGATCTTGGGAGCCAGGGACAGATGTGGCACCAACTTCTCCATTGGTGCACCTAAAGTATATGACTTTGATTTGCTGGGAATTGTACTTGGGTAGCATGGTGGAGGCGGCTATTGTCAGATGAACCCAGATTCTGGACCACCAAAGAAATTTGCACCTAGGCCTCCTCCAAGCCAAAAGCTGTAAAGACTTTATAGATATTTAGGGATCACATGATCAAATTTTCTAACGTACTGATTATATCTAAAAGAAAGCAGTGTTTACTCTTGTAAACACAGTGTTTACTCATCCACCTAAATATTTTCTTGAGTTTGAAACTTCAATTTTTTCATTAAAAAAAAAAATTATTTCAGCCAAACCCTTATTTGAAAAAGACACTATGAAATATGTTTGAGTTCAGTTTCACAGAGGGGAAAGAACTGTATACCTCCATCGTGGACATATCATTGTGCTCTTTAAATGATTCTACCTAAATGTTCTTTCTCCCTTTTTTTCTCTAAAAACATATGAAAGAGTCACAGGTCAGGCCAGGATGGTGTCATTAGGCACACAGTAGGTCGCGCCCGTGATTGAGGAACGTGGAGTGGGACCTCAAATGGACCCTCAGGCAATGGGGCCTTCCCAAGCCTCTCCAGCTTTTTGGCACTGATCACTGTGTAGTTCTTTCTCTCAAAGGAGCTGATGGTGGTGGATCGTCATCCGGAAATGGGCCTGGGGTGGCCCCTGCTGCCCCTGCAGGGGCCTCCCGCTCCTCCTCCCGGAACTTAGGATCTTCTGGCGGTGAGAAGGAAGAAGGCAAAAAGGTCCGGCGACAGTGGGAGTCGTGGAGTACCGAGGACAAGAACACTTTCTTTGAGGGGCTGTACGAGGTAAGTGAGCATCGGGATCAGAAAAGGCCATGCACACTCCTATCTTCTTGTCACTTGTATTTCTCTTTCAGTTTCCCTTTGCCTTTTTTGCCACATGGCTGCTTGATCTACTAGGTTGGCAGTACCAACGGGGAGCCCCTAATGTGACTGACCGGTGTGAGTCGCCAGGGCTGAGGCCTCACCTTCGGACCATGGCCTTTTATCGCTTCATTGTGACTTTAAAAACTGTTCTAGAGAGGTGGCTGTTTGGAAGTTTCTTTATATGTTTCTCTTCTCCGATTCTACCCATTATCTCTCAGCCATACTCTTTTATATATGTATATATATATATTTTTTTTAATTGATTTTTTTACAGAGAGGAAGGGAGAGGGATAGAGAGTTAGAAACATCGATGCGAGAAACATCAATCAGCTGCCTCCTGCACACTCCCCACTGGGGATGTGGCCGCAACCAAGGTGCATGCCCTTGACCAGAATCGAACCTGGGACCTTGAGTCTGCAGGCCGACGCTCTATCCACTGAGCCAAACCAGTTAGGGCATCAATAAAGTTTTATTGGAACACAGCATTGCCTATTTATTTGTATATTGTCTCTGGCCAATTTTGACTGTGGTGCAGAGTGGAACACTTAGGACAGATGCTATGAGTGGCCTACAACATTGGAGTGTTAACCTTCTGGCCCAACCTTGCTCCACTTCACCATTGTGTTGCTGCTGTTCCAGCTTCTGTTGTAAGTAACAGTACAGTGAGTATCTTTGTGCACAAGCCATATTTTAGGACGCCTCTTTGGACTGTAGTAAGTTGGTTCAGTCAGTGAGCCTTATTTTTTTTCTCTCTTGCATTTATTAATTTGAGAGAGAGAATGATTTGTTGTTCCACTTATTTATGCATTCATTGGTTGATTCTTGTATGTGCCCTGACCGGGTAATGAACCCGCAACCTTGGCATATCAGGACAATGCTCCAACCGACTGAGCTACTCTGCCAGGGCGAGCCTCATTCTTTTAATAGTGAAGGAATTGGAGTGATAGAAAAGTCTGGCCACACGTGTGAAACAGTTTTATAAAGGAAGGAGGCGTGGGAATTGAAACCATGAAGTGCTCATAGACCAGAAAAGGAGACTCCTAAGTGGAGACAGAGAACTAGAACTCGGTGCCAGTTTCTGAACATTCCTGGGGCCGATGGTGCAGTTTGCCGGTCCCAGATGGAGGAGGCCCAGGTGTTGGTGTCATTTGACTCAGTTGCCCGATAAGAGAAGGAAGTATATAGTAGGTGCAGAGTCATTCAAATAAATTCAAAAGTGTTCTTTCTTTTCCCTTTCACAATTTTAAAGTAAAGTGTAGAGGCTGTTTTTGTATACATTATGTCCCTAAATTGCCCACTTTAAGCTTTCTGTTAGGCATAGAAGACTTGTGATTCCTGGAATGTTCCTCGAATAGCAACCGTTGCTGATGCCAAGTTGAGACAGTTACTGCTTTAATGTGGTCCTTCCCTCTTGGGCTCTACAGGGTGATTGGCTATGGTTGTCAATTAAAAGTAGGAGGGGAAGAATTCCCAGTGACCCGCCCTTACTTCTTTTTCAGGTGGATTAGTTCATTCCCTTCTCATTGGGCTTCTTGTTTTAATTTTCTATTGGGCAGGTGTTACTTTTGAGGTTACCTGAATTCCTTGATTAATAATAATAATTGGCTATTCCGATCACTTAATGCTTTCCACTATTGTTACTCAAATAGTGTGAGAGTGTGTGTGTTAGTGTTTGTGTATTGGTGTGTGTGGGTGAGAGAGACAAAGAGAATATGAGTATGGGCTTTATGTGTGTCATTTTGTGTGTTTGACCAAAACTCAGGACTGCATTGGGTTCTTGATGTATGCTGATTAGCTGGGGCATATATGACCATGAACATCTTGAACTATGAGGTATGGAGGTAAAGGCCTCTGCTCTGCGAGTATCACTTCTGCAGCATTTGTCCAGGTTGTCATTGCCTTTTTTGTATACACAAGTCTGATTTAGCTATGCTTCAAGTGACAGAGACCCAGCTCAGCACAGCAGCAGGAGACAAGGGGATTGGTTGAGTGGCTTTCATGACTGGGAGGGATAAGGAGGGGCTAACTCAAGCTGGCAATGTCATCTGTCCTCTGATATCTTGAATTGAGGGTGACATTTCTGTGCTTAGTCTCTCCATTTCAGATACTCCCCAGAGGCAAGACATTCACCCCCACCCCTATTCCAGCTAAGACTGTTCTGAGGAGGATCCAGATTGGCTGAGCCCATCCTAGACTCCTCTCTGAGTCCAGGGTCATGGTCATGGTCATGGCCCCCATAATAGAGAAAGTGGACAAGTCAGGGTGAATATCTAGACTTCCATCATCGTCCTTGACATCCTCTTACTCCATTTCCACAGCAGTTATTCACAGAACCTATTGTCGACTTTCTATTTTCCCTTCTTATGTCTGTCTGTCTGACTCGATTTGCTTCAGCGATACAATTCTTACTAAGAAGGCCAGTACCCTGTGCTACTTGTTCACCAGGTTGATAATGGCTGAAAACCTCACCTAAGTGTAGAACACTGTGATCATGCTAGAAATGCTTGGAAGTGCCCAGCAGAGGCCGAGCTGTCTTGGGCCTCTTATTGATAGGTATGGGGTATGCTGACGTCAGCTGCTGTTGCTTGGTTGAGAGATTTTAGGAAAGTATGAAGACTGAGCCAGGACAAGCCATTCATATGAAAAAGCCACTGAAAACAGCTTGGATGGGGCTGCAAATTGGATGGGACAGGGTCTCAGGGAATTACCAGGATAGATCAAACAGTGTGAGCCAGGCTGATGGAAACTCAGGTGTGACTGTCAGTCAGCTCTGCAATGGGGGAGGTTTCAGCACAGGAACAGTGGCCCCTGCAAACACCTCTGTTTAGGCGAAAGCCACCCCCCCCCCCCACATTCTTGCTCTGATGCCAGACAATCCAGTTCCTCCCCATATGTCCCTGGATCCCTCCAAGCCATTGCCCCAGTGCTGGAGCTTAGAGGGAGCCAAGTCCATGTAACTTGGTGTGCCAGCCCTTTAAGAGGAACTGCCTGGGTCTCCAGCAGTCTCAGCCACAATCCCCGCTAGTTTTTATAGCCCAAAATTATGGAACTTCTCTTCCCAGCTCTGGAATCTTGGGCTTGGGGGTCTGGTGTGGGGCTAGGGCCCCTTGCTCCTCACGGGAGGCCTCTGAAGCCAAGATGTCCCTCCAGATTGAAAAAAATGCCACACGTGGGTGTCAGACCAACCCGTTTCATGCCTCTGCCCTTCCTACCATTCTCCATGTGCTTTCTTCTTTACTTCTCTAGTTGTAGGACTTCCATTCAGCCAGCTTTCAGGAGGTTCTGAATAATGGTTGTTCTGTATTTTAGTTGTATTTTGATGTGATTGTGGGAGGCAGTGAGTACTGGCATTTACCTACATCACCATCTTGGTTCTCCCTTAACTTTTCATTTTGAAACAATTTTAGACTTGGAAAAAGTTGCAAAAAAAGTACAAATAACTTCATATGCCTTTCATTTTGCTTCCCCAGTGTTCACATGACTGCTGTGTGGCCTATAGATGAGGAGAATCAGTGTGGGTACAATACCTTTACTGACCTGAAGGCCTTACTCAGATTGAGCTGGTGTTTCCACAAACATCCCTTTTAGATCAGGATCCCACATTGCATTTAGTTGTCATGACTGCTAAGTCCTGCAGTGTCGTCTGTTTCCTTTTTTCCCCCCACTCTTTCATGACCCTGACACTTTTGAAGACTCCTAGACTGTTAGTTTGTGAAATAGCCCTCCGTGTGGGCTTACTCAGAATTGCCTCCTCACGATTCAGTTTTCTTTTCAAGGATAAAATAAGGTTTTATTTATAGTCTTCTGGTAAAGGGGACTGACTCGATTTTCATTTTGCATTTTTGTTAGGAGCACCACAGGAGTGTTGTGCTGTCCTTGGAGCACCCTGTCTGGAGTGCAGGGTGCAATCTACCTCAGTCCTGGTGGTCTGAATGTGCATCTCCTAGGTTCTCCATTGCCAAGTCATTATTTACTTAGTTGCTGAGTCAACACCCTGTTTCTCATTGTCCTCCCACTAATGTTAGCCACCATTGCAGCTTCTTCCCTGAAATGACTGTCACAATGATGTTTGCCCAGTAATGATCGTCTGACTCCATTATTTCTACATTTATTACTTGGAAACCCAGTGCAAGAAAAAGTGCTTCCTTCTCCAATTATGTATTTACTTGGCTTTTTATATTTGTATGGACTCGGGGATATTTAGGCTATTCTATAGATCATAACCCATTCTTACCATTGTTATGTTTTCCCTTTGAGTTTTCATTTACAGTTTTACATTCATTATCATTGTTGATTTTGTCACTCAAATTGTTCTAGATTTGGCCATTTGTAACATCTTCAGGTTGGCTTCTGTGTGCTTTCAACACATTCCTATGATACTTTGAGCATGTCCTCACTTTCTAGCACCACAAAATATTCCAGATTCACCTGGTACTTTCCATGCCCCAGATCTGGGAGAATCCATTTCTCCTGGTTCTCTTTGGAAAGTGGGATTTAGAAGCTAAGAATGTTTGTTGATGCTGGGGTGCCATTACCTCTAGGCCCTTCACAGTACTTTTTACCGGCTTGGTTCTGATGACAGTATCAACAATAGGTTCCCATGACAACACCTGAAACAACAAAGATGGTGACTGTGTCCCTAGAAGGTAAATTCTTTTATTTATTTATTTATTTATTTATTTATTTATTTATTTATTTATTTATTTTTAATTATTATTACATAAAGCTTTACAAAGATTAGTACATATATCTCTTTTTCCCCCTGCCCTTCCTGCCGCCTCCCCTACTCCCCAGTGTTTTGTGTCCATTGGTTATGCTTAAATGCATACACAAAAGTCCCATGTCTGATCTGTTACCCCCCCGCAACGTCCCTGTCTTTGTTGCTGTAATTTGACAGTCTATTTGATGTTGCTCTGCCTCTGAATCTATTTTTGTTCACCAGTTTATATCCATAGATGAGTGAGGACATGTGGTATTTTTCTTTCATTGACTGACTTATTTCACTTAGCATTATGTTCTCCAACTCCATCCATACGCCTGCAAATGCTAAGAACTCCTTCCTTTTTACAGCAGCATAGTATTCCATTGTGTAGATGTACCACAGTTTTCTAATCCATTCATCTGTTGATGGGCACTTAGGCTGTTTCCAAATTTTTGCTATGGTAAATTGTGCTGCTATGAACATAGGGAT
>PVJC01013551.1:0-37801 GCA_004026665.1 Murina feae | reverse complement strand
CCTCCCCCTTCGCCACAGAGCTACGGAAAGGGCCTGTGGCTTTGCGAGTAGGAGGCCAAGGGGTCAAGGTTCAAACTGTTCCATCCCTGTCAACGTCTAGCTTTGGTCTTGCAAAGTAAGAGGAGAGAGGAGTGCGTGCCCCTCCCAGCTACTGAACTGTGGGGCCCTCTAAACAGATGCTGGATGGCCCGGTCAGGGTGGGTAGCTCAGTGGTTGAGCACCGACCATGAACCCAGAGATCATTGGTTTGATTCCCAGTCAGGGCACATGCCCAGGGTTTCCGGCTTGATTCCCAGCAGGCAGCCAATCAGTGACGTTTCTGTCTCTCTACCCCTCTCGCTTCCTCCCTCTCTAAAAATAAAAAAATAAAAATCAATAAAATGAACATGTTAAAAAAATAAATAGCCCTATCCAATTTGGCTCAATGGATGGAGCATCGGCCAATGGACTGAAAGGTCCCAGGTTCAGTTCCGGTCAAGGGCACATTTCTCGGTTGCAGGCTCAGTCCCAGACCCTGATTGGGGCATGTGCAGGAGGCAACCAATGGATGCGTCTCTTTCCCACTGACGTTTCCTGCTGTCTGTCTCTCCTCCTCCCTTCCACTCTTTCTATCAAAAATCAATAGACATTACCTTGGGTGAGGATTAACAAAAACAAAAAGCAAAACAATAAAACAAACAAAGCCCTAACCGGTTTGGCTCAGTGGATAGAGCGTCGGCCTGCGGACTCAAGGGTCCCAGGTTTGATTCCGGTCAAGGGCATGTACCTTGGTTGCGGGCACATCCCCAGTGGGAGGTGTGCAGGAGGCAGCTGATCGATGTTTCTCATCGATGTTTCTAACTCTCTGTCTCTCTCCCTTCCTCTCTGTAAAAAATCAATAACATATATTTTAAAAAAAAATAAAACAAACAAAAATAAACAGATTCGGGATAGAAAATACTGCCCCAAACAAAGAGGTCTGAGGGGCAGGACTTGGGTTACGAGGTCTGAGCTGAATGCTTCCTATAGATGCTCGCGAGTGCTCACAGTGCCCCTGAGCACTGCCGTCCACCACCCCGAATGCAAACCGCTGGGGACAGGCGTGTGTGTGAGTGAGAACTCCCTGTTTTTCAATGTTAACACTTCCAGGGCGGGCAGCATCCTGTCAGCAAACGGAGTGTTTCTCAGCAAAATGCGTGTCGACTCACCCTACGTGAACTGAACACAGGCCTTACACACACCTCATGCCGCTCGGCTCAGGTGGTGCCCGGCAGTGAACCCCTGCTGAATTGATGGGGAGAAAAAGAACACACAGGCTCGCTCTGATGCATCACAGTGAGATGGCGCGGAATCTGTCAGAGGACGTTAGACAGTAGGCAAGTGCCTTAGTGAGGACAGTGTCCTTCAGACGCCTCAGTGTGAATAGCTTTCTTGCTTCAGGAAACTGTGCCTCTGTTTCGCCAGGCCTCCAAGGCCCTCTCCTGTCCTGGGAGTACAGGGCTCAGTGTTATGTGTACAGCAGGCACCCCACAAAGGAGATTCTGCCCTCAGTGAAACCTGCAGTCATAGCAGCAGCAAACAAAAAGCTGAGCGGGGCCTCCGGTTTTAACAGTGGCCAAAAGCAAACACAATGAAACTTAGCAAAAGGGGGGGGGGGAGCATTTTCTTAATGAGCATGTGAGAAATCCTGTCTTCAGCAATTCACATGACAGAGAATTTTTAAATCGGCTTTGAGTCCAACTTAAGGCAATGAGATAACACACCTGCTAAAAAGTAAATGAGTGAAGATGCTTTAACTAAAAAATACAAAATTCTGTACAAAGAAGTGAAAGTGAAATGTCCTCTGGGCCCTGGGTGCCCCCTGCTGGGCACAGAGTGTAGCTCTGGGAGGGAGCGATGCACAGTGGCTAATACTGGGACTCTTGCTAGTCAAACCGTTTGGGCTTGAAATGTGGCTCCTCACCTATGACGTACCTCTGCTGTGTGACCTTGGCGAAGTTACTTAACTTCTCTGGCCTGAATTTCCTCATCCGGGAAGTGGCATAACACAACTTCATTATGGTTGCTAAAAAGATTCAATGAGATAATCTGTGTAATGCACCTTAAACATTGGCAGAAAGTGAGTGCTCAAAAAATATGTATTACATTGTAAGTGGAATATTGACAAAGGTGAATGTTTTCAAGGGAAGGCGGATTAGATGGCCAGATAAATAATAAAATTGATTAAACTGCCAGGCAAGGTATTTGCCACCAAGTAGGCATTCGATAAATGTCTGTGAGACAAACAGACAATAAAGTCATGCCAGCTGATGCAGTGTGATGGAGCTGGAGCTGTTTTGCTTGGAGAAAGCCTGGATTATGTAAGATAAACCTCATGCCAGCTGTTACCCCACCAATGAATTTCTGCTGAGTTGATGGGGGAAAAGAGACCCTGAGCCAAGGATGGGGTAACTGTACCCAGACTCCTGACCAAAAAGGCTCTCCAAGCAGTGAGTCCCCACGGATGGGACAATTCAAGCAGAGTCGGACTGCCACCTCCCAGACTGTACCCGGCACATGCAGATGATATAGATGATTTTCTGCTTCGGGTAGAGGGTTGGCATGGGGGTGGGACAGACAGGGTTTCTGCTTTGGATAAAAGGTCAACCAGTATAGTACAGAGCATTACAATATAACTCATACACCATATAAGTCACCTATGTAAAGTGCACAATTCAATGGCAAACTATAATTAGAGAATGGTGCAACCCTCAAATCATCAACACATGTTCACAGATTTGTACACCCAGCACCACAATCAACTTTAGAACATTTTTATCACCCCAAAAAGAGACCTCCCACTCCTTAGCCGTCACCCCTACCCCCTCCACTCCCAGCCACTAATACTTTCTGTTCTTACAGATTTTTCTCTCGCCTACACGGTGTAACATTTGCGTTGAAGGTCTTTCACTTGGTCTTCAAGGTTCATCCAGGTTGTGGCACATGGTCAGTGTTTCATTCCTTTCGGCAGTCCAATAAGATCCCATTTCACGGGTGTGCTTATGCATTCCTCCACTGATGGACACTCTGGTTGGTTGCAAAGTACAGAAGGATGTGTTTAAAAACTGTGCACCACAGCACTGTTTGTAGTCATGAAAAAAAAAAAATGGAAGCAGTTAACGGTAGGGGATGGGTGATAGAAAACGCCGGTTCGTCTGTACAGTGATGCGATGAAGCCGAGAGAAACGCAGAGCAAAGACATTCACAATATATTCTCCTCCGAAGAACGCAAACTTCAGAACAATTTACATGGGGCCTGTGACCCTGCTTCTGTCCAGATACGCATTAGGTAATACATCTTGATGTGCGAGTGGTTATCTCTGAACAGTGATTTGGGAGGTGGTGGCTTTTTTCTTGTATATACTTTCCCCCCTAAAATGTCTTCTGAAATCATATATCACTTCACTGGACACATAAGCGGTCTACTTTTCATCAGCAACATTTCTACACACAAATATTTTTCTCCTTTCCGAGTATGGCTCTGAAGCTCGGAGTAAACCCTGAGGCCAGAAACGAGTCTGTATACGGAAAAGCTGCTGACACGGTTTACCTTCGTTGCCTGCTGATGAAAACAACATCAGGGAAGGAGGACTCCGACAAGAAAATGTAGAGACCATGAGCCTTAGGGAGGAAAGAGTAAAAATAAGCACCATGTCAGTTTGCCAAGGAGACAGGGGGTTCGATGTTCTGAGAAGCTCTAATTGCAAGCAAACCGTTGGGCTGGAAATGGGCATCGGCTCAGGGATAAATTATGCATGGCCACTGTTAAATATTTTATCCATCCTTAACCATTATTTGTCTCCCCATAGCTAAAAGAGGAAAGAAAGAACATACCGCCATCATACGCATTACAGTCCGTCATCGTTCCTTCCCCTCAGGACAGCCACAAACATTCAAACACAAACCCTTCCAAAGTGGGAAAACTAACCATGATGAAAACAAGGGATTGACTTGGCAAGCTGAACTTGAACTTCACACCCCGATTAACGGACAGCAATCTCACCTTCTGCATCCAATGTGTCATCCCTCACCATCACGAGCGCTTTGCTCTACTTAACCAGCTGTTTTAAGAACGAATGTTGGTGACGCCCGGGCAAAGGGCTGTTGTGCCCCCCTGGTCTCCATGCAGCGAGTGGGAAAGGACGGAGGATATTTGAGGAGCTGTCAGGCGCTGATGTCGCCCATTCAGCCTTGAGCCATTTGGCCGCCTTCCCAGCCACCCTGCCTCCTCTGCTGGCGCTCCTCCCTTTACCGTTTATTTCCTCTCGCTCCCCTGGCCCCGTGTGTGCTCGGCTGTTGGAGGTGCATGCCAGGCCCACTGGGCACGGGCCCTGTGAGCACCAGCCAAGGTGCCCAGGGGGTGGGGGAAGGGCAGCTCACTAGAGAAGCCCTCATGGGTCACAACTGAATTGCAAAGGTTTTGTCGCAAAGATGTTACTGTTGCCTCCCACGGGGCGACTGAAAAATTATTACCATGGCCATTTTGGGGGTGAGATTTGCTCACAATCATTTTTCAAGTATTGTCTGGTGTGTCGTGTATGTGCGTACCGGTTTAATTTCACATTCAGGCAGACCGGATTTGGATGTGTGTGTGTGCGTCTATGTGTGTGTGTACGTATGTGTAGATGCATATTCCCAATTTAAAATCAACTAGTTAAAAGTTGTGTATATGTGTTTTTTTAAAGCCAAGTATCCTTCCCATGTTTTTCTGCTTTACCAGCTAGAGATTCAAATAAATGAAATCTTTATTCTTTATAAGTTACCGCGTCTTGGTCATTGCCATGAAAGTGAGTGGTGGGAGATTCTTTCTGAGTCCAGGGCATCCTAGGGGTAGCCACTGGTCCACCTGAGAAGCTGTTTCATGCGTTTGTGGTCACCGACATTATTGGAGCTCACATTCTAACGCCCTCTCCTTGGAGCTTCCTTCCCTCGTGCTCCCCAGGAATTTACCAAGTTAATGATTTAGTTTCTGAGTCACTAAGCATACAGAGTTCTGCCTGAGTCACCTGGGGTACATGCCTGAGGCGGCAGCTGAGGGCCTCTGGGAACTTGGCGAAAACCTGATAGGCAACTTAGAACTGAACTGTAGATGTGAGGCTAGCGAGGCCAGGGCGAAAGCCTGGGAACAGAGCACTACGGTCCTATGGGCACAGCCGGTTTCATCCGAGTGTAACCTGCCCCAGGTCTGTCACAAACAATGCTGTGAATGCGACTTCCTTGTCCGAGCCTGATGCATTGCTAGGAGACGGAATGGCACAGGAATGCGACACTGATACCATCTGCGGGTTGTACTATTAGTCCAATTCTAGACTTTCTCCTCCTTTTTTGGGGAGCAGATAAGCCAGCACAGAAATGAAGCCTGCACTTTTCAGAGGCTTGTTTTCTGCACAGCTATAATGATTTGGCAGGCGGGGGGGAGGGGCACACTATTTCATCCAAAGTGCAACTCCAGTAAGTCAGATTCGACGGACTCGGGCAGTGTGACCCTCTGTGCAAGGGGCTGGAGACTGAAGATGATGACTTCGGCCCAGTGAGCCGACAGAACAATATATGCCAGGCGATTATGTGAAGGCTTTTCTTACATCTTTACGAATCCTAGAAGAAAGGCTCAGCCATGCTCATTAAAGCAGTTCTGCTAGGAGTAAAGCGGAGAGCCCGGACTGGGTAGTTCAGGCGTCCTGTACATCAAGGTTCCATCTCCAGTCAGGGCACATACAAGAGTCAGCCAATGACTGTATAAATAAATGGAACAACAAATCAAAGTTTCTCTTTCTTCCTCTCTCAGATTTAATTAGAAAACAACAACACCATTACATAAGTAAAATTTTTTTGAAAAGTGAGAGACACAGAAAAGCGAGCTGGATTTGAGAACTTCCCTAGCTTTCACGGGCATGGAAAGCGCCTGGGGAAATCTTGTTAAAATGTGCCATGCTGGACGCCTTCAGCAAAGATTCTGTTAGTGGGGCCTGAGCATCTGCATTTCTAACAGGCACCCAGGTGCTGCGGTCTGGGGACAACATCCCGGAGTCACCAGAGTTAAGAAAGTGCCTTGGCCAGTCCGTTTGGCCCTCAGTCGCCTGGCACAGGGGACAGAACAGCTCGCAATCACTGAGCGCTCATCGGTCCTCAGGCCCTGTCCTAAGTGCTTTGACACGTTGCCCTGTGCAACCCTCGCAGCCATCGAGGGACTGGATTCGCAGCAGGGAACTAGCCACTTGACAGTGTGCGGTCCCTGAGCTTTGGAGGCCGGGGACAGCACACTGGGAGCCTGCAGGCCAGCTGTGGCCTACAGGTGCATTTGGTCTCCCATGAGTTGTTTTTACAAATCAGGATGGTTCGCCAGGCTCACACAGACAACTAATCTGGGACAAAGGAGGTAAGACTATACAAGGGGGAAAAGACAATCTCTTCTGTAAATGGTGCTAAAAAAAAGAAACTGGACAGATACCTGCAAAAACTGAAACGGGTCCACCTGCTTACACCACGTACAAAATAACCTAAAAAGGAATTAAAGACTTAAATGTAAGACCTGAAGTCACAAAACTCCCAGAGGAAAACAGAGGCAGTAAACTTGCTGACAATTTTTTTTTTGGGGGGGGGGGGCTATATCTTCTCAGGCAAAGGCAACAAAAGCAAAAATAAACAAATGGGATGTCATCAAACCAAAAAGCTTTTGCACAGAGAAGGACACCACCAACAGGACAAAATGGCAACCTACTGGATGGGAGAAAATATTTGCAAATGATATACCCAAATGGGGTTAATGTTCAAAATATACAAAGAACTCATATAACTCAACATAAAACAACCCAATTAAAGCCCGGCTAGTGTGGCTCAGTGGTCGAGCACTGACCTATGAACCAGGAGGTCATGGTTCCATTCCCAGTCAGGGCGCATGCCCAGATTGCAGGCTCAGTCCCCAGGAGGGGGCATCGGGAGGCAGCCAATTGATGTCTCTCTCTCTCTCTCCCCCCCATCCTCTCTCTCCTCTCTCTGTCTCATCTTTTCCCCTCCCTTCCACTCTCTCTAAACTCAATGGAGAAAATATCCTCAGGTGAGGATTAACAACAAACAAAAAATAAAAAGAGAGAGGGAGAGAGAATGTCCTTGTCCTTAGGAAATACATGCTTGCCTTTAGGAGTTAAGGGGCTACGATCTCTGCAAACAATTCTCAAATATTTCAGGAAAAAATACAGAGAAAAAGCAAATGTGGGTGTGATCTGGGTGAAGGATAAAAACTATACTTTCCATGCAGCTCTTTTCTAGGTTTAATTATTTCAAAATAAGAAAGCAAGCAAGCAATAGTGTATCTCCATTAGGAAAAATATGTACTAATATTTTTCCATGGCAAATCACTCAAGTGGAAAACGAAATTCTTCAAACGTATTTTTCAAAGAATGCATCCTAAAATTGTTTGGACGTTTATTTTTAAAACAAACATGTAAAAAATGGAATAGAAAATCAGAGCATTTTTCATGTAATATTGACTTTGTGAAACTTTCAATTATATGTGTGTATACACACACACTCGCATACGTATACATACATACACATACCTGTGTATTAGGTCACAATGTTCAATGCGTTTTAAACTGTGGGTTAGTTTCAAAAACTGTTTGAAAGCCATTCTACTACAGTATCTTTAATAGGACGACTCACCTGGCAACTTACCTGCGGCAGCTCCTTGGTGCCTGTTGTGGCGTAACAGCAAACCCACCCTCTCGCAAAAGTGTTCCCACTTAGACGATAAATTATAGTTGCTCTTATTTTAAGCCAATTTAATTCCTTTTTATAAAAAAGCACAGTATACATAAGCATATTTGGTGACCAAAAAGGACTTGAACCTTTTTTTAAAAAAATGAATTTATGTATTATTTATAAGATTAAAAATTTTTTAAAGTTTTCTTTACTAAATGTATTAGTTTTGTTAGCCATCCCCTGGGATTATAATGAAGTAGATAATTATAATGAACTAGAAAATAGTGATTTTTCTATTACATGGAAAACACTGGTTTGGGGATAAATACTATTTCCAAAAGAGAGCTATTAAAAATGAGAAAACACCTAAATACGGCTTGTAAAGAACACAAACTCCACTGACTTTTAGTATTAATTTATAAACTACACATCAAACGTTGCAAAGCAACTAGGATAAACATAGTAGCTTTAAAAATATTATCTAAATCCTGTTTGTAGGGAAGATCTTGGTAGACTACTACATACTGAGGACTTTTAAATTATGAAATCTAACATTAGTTTCCTTTCTATTTATCTTCCAGTAACCAGTCAGACATCCACCCAATTACAGCATTTAAGTAGCTTGTCAGTGAACTTACCAGAGCTGGAGGCTCAACCCTGCAGGTAACAGCCACCATCACCAATTGAGACACTGTCCCAGACAAAGTCCAAATGATCAATGTCTTGTAAGTCAGCACCCTCCCTCCCAACCTGTTCAAGAGAGCTCACCTGCCAGTCACTGACATACACACACTTAAAGTTCATTAGCCATAATTCAGCCTTCCCTCAGTCTGAAGATGGGGACATCTTAAGCAAACAAGAACCAGTTGCCAGCCGTGAATTAGAGCACCTAAGGGTGCACAGCCTGACAGAGGGGGCTAGCTTTTCCTTGCAAATTCCTGACTTCAAAATCAAATTTTAGTCCTTTTGCAGAGTGCAAACTTGAAAACAGCAGGGATTTAAGATCAAACAGCATTGGGGTCACATTACAGGGAGAAAGGGGTGCTTTAGTGCACCATGTTCCGTGGACCCTGAAACAGATGAATACCAGGTATTGGGTGCAGCACAACGGGTACCAATTCACGATGAAGAGGTCTAAAGACAGGATGTTGATTTTTACTGAAGATTTTCAAGCTGTTTTTCATCGGGGGAAGGAATCAAAATTATCCTCCACAGAAGAGACAGTGCAGAGACCAACTAAGCCAATGACAGGGTGACTAATTTGGGATTAGAAATGGTATTTTATTCCAGGCCTTTTACTGTACATGTTTCAGGATAAACTGAATTCAATCCATATACGGTGGTAAAAGAAAGTATAACTAAGTGAATTTGAGTTTCAGAAGATAAACGGTCACATTACAAACCACTTGTCTTGTTTCAAATCATCGTAACCCTAAATGATAACTCTGATGGATTATATGCACAATTTCCCACGTTTATCAGAATTAAGTACATTTTCAATGCAACCTTCCAGTCAATACATGCATATATAGTTGTAGTGGATGTACATACAATTTTGTGTTTTCTTTTACTCCTCACCTGAGGATATTTTCCACTGATTTTTTGAGAGTGGAAGAGAGGGAAAGACAGAGAAATATCAATGTGAGAGTAACACATTGATTGGTTGCCTACTACATGCGCCCTGACCAGGGCCTGAGCCGAGGAAGAGCCTGCAACCAAGGTGTGTGCCCTTGACTGGAATGGAACCCGGGACCCTTCACTATCCACTGAGCCAAACTGGCTAGGGCTCTTTGTTTTTAAAGATTTTTATTGATTTCAGAGAGGGAGGGAGAGGGAGAAACATCAGTGATGACAAAGAATCATCGATTGGCTACCTCCTGCACGTCCCACACAGGGATAAGAGTCCGTAAGCCGACATGTGCCTGACTGGGAATTGAACTGTGACCTCCTGGTTCATAGGTCAATACTCAACCGCTGAGCCACACTGGCCAGGGTCATGTTTATCTTTTAAAAATTAAAAGTTAAGGAAGCCAGGACCTTGCTATAGCTTATATAATGGGTGGTAGGTAAAAATAACTGTTTGGCACTTTTCATATATTTGCAAATAAGAAAGTAGCCTTTATACAAGTCTATCTTTATTTGTAAAAAATAATATACAACTAAAGCCAATTTGATTTTAAAATCAAAGTTCAGTTAATGATAATGTACATTTTATAATAAAATTGTAGTAAAATACTGACATTTGATAGTTTAAACAAAGTGTCATTCATGTACAAATCATGTTATATGTAAAATTTAATTAGAAAATTCATAGTTCACAGAAGTACATACATTTGTTGATAGCACATGAGAACATTAGCATAAATTTACTTAAAGATACAGAACAAAATTCACAGTTAGGCTTGACACTTAGTACTAGGAAATTTTATGCTAAATCCACTGATACTTTTGTTAACGATGATACACTTGAAATAACTGATTCAGACAACCAATGAGTCCACATTTTATTGTATAACCAAGATCTATTGGTTTTACAATACGTCTAGTAATCTATTATTTTACCAATAATTTAAGTGAGATCTAGCTGAAGACACCACTGACATGTATCTTTAGCAGGATAATTAAAATAAGAAGCATTAGAAGCTTTGACTTCCATTTTCATGAAGACATACAAGTCTGTATTTTAGTTAAAATTTGTACAAAAAGTCAAGCCCTGAAGTATTTCCCCCGCACAAGAAAAGTTCTGATGTTAAAACTTTGTTAAAAAAAAGAGAGAGAGGTAGTGTGTGAAAGTATTTTTACTTAAAATGTTGAACCCCTGCACCGCTTATAAATGAAATTTAACCTTATACATATTATCATTGTTTTGTCATTCAAGAGTCAATGTATAAAACTCACAGAATGTTAAAGCTGGAATGCCATTATAAAACAGTGATAAGTGGAAGACCTTCAGTGAATTCAACAAGTACATTGTATTACATAATATTGTGCAATTAATAGTTTAGTGACAATATGTTTAGTGGTAATATTAACAAAATACATTTAAGTATTCTGAGTCAAGTGATCTTCATTTAGTCAAGATGTTACTTCATATATTTTGACCATACAGAGAAAATATCCTTCAAAACGGAGTCATCTGGCTCTTCATTGTTTTAATAGCACACGATTGTTATAGGTATCCGTACTAGCCCTACCATAAAGTTAATCAATAAATAACTCTGACAGTAATATCCATAAGCCACAGGGAACTTATGTACTTCATACTATTCTTTGTTTCTATATACAAGCATTCTGTAGTGTTTGTGCACATTGTATAGTGAAATCAGGCAAGGAATGAAAGTTAGCAGCCTTACACTTAACTTATTCTAAGTGGATGCACTGGAAAGTAATAAATAGCCTCATAAAATTAATAGTGATAAACTCTACCTGTCAAAGGTGAATACTATCTAATTTTCATAAAGTGTAGGCAGTGTTCCTAGAAATCTCATGAAGGAAAACCCAAATTGTTCATATAAAAAGTGCACAAGTTTGTCCTGTGTGTAAAAAAATCTCTGAATTTGGGTGCATTTTTAAAAATCCAAAAATGATCTGCACTTCTTGAATACATTGAGAGTATAAAAGCTCACCAACAACACACACACAACAAAAGGATAATTTCCAATGCGATTGGGAATGAGGGTGAGAAGAGGTGAAGAGGCTGAGGGTAAGGGAGAGTCTCCCAATGCCCAGAGCAGTGGCATCGCCATTTCCAGGGTCAGTTACACCCACATGGAATGCCTTTGTGAGAATGAAACCTACAGGAAGGACAGGCAGGCACCTGAACAACTGGTAGAGTTTCTTAATTCAGGAACATAGTTTTGATGCCTTACAACATAGGAAGCAACTCCTAAAAATAGTCCATCAGTTTGATTTCTTAGAAATTAGGAAAAAAAGCACTTGAAAAGACTACTTGTTACAATTCACAACAGAGGAACATTAAAATATCAAAATAAAACACAGAGAACATAGGAGCTGAGGTCCCCAAGGTACCAACGTTTAGAATGGGATTTCTTCACATTAGAACTTTTAAAAATATAAAGGAAAAATGAACTGGGCTCTGCACAGCAGGTTAAATATGCAACCACTTCAAACGGAAATTATCTAGTCCTCTCACACAGTCTAGAATGTGCTCTAACATCCAGTTATCTATCTGTAGACAAAACAGCTAAAGTACATAATCGCATTAGCAAAGGCCCCTTTGTTTCAGATTTAAATTCACCTCTGACCCACCAAAGTTTGTATTAGCAATTATCAAACTACTATTTTAATAACATTTTCAGCTTGCAATATTATTTTTTCTCATGCCTGTTCCAGGTCACTGGTTCAGAGGTATATATGCTTTAAACTAGCGGAATGTACAGATTCCCATGGCATCTTCACTCAGAAAACAGTCAGATAGTGGTTTCATAGTGTTATGATTGTTCCATCTTCTTCTAAGAGTTTTTGATTTGGAACACGTGTTTCAAATTCAGTGTCTATGCCACTTGCAGCCAGTGTTAAGCTCACTTCATTAGAAGGAATAAAACCATTCTGTCCAGACTCCAAATTGAGTTCTATTTGTGTTAATGACTCTAAGCTCTCCGTGTTAGGAACAGCTTTGGGAATTTGCTGTGGCACTCCATTATCTTCAATAACAATGTCGTCTTCATCACTGTCTTCATCCTCTGGCTCAAAGCTGGGTTCCATCTGCTGAGGATAGCCGAGAAGGCTGTTATCAGTAGACTGGCCGGAGCTCCCGGAGGTCCGACTGTTCCTAACGACATTGTTCCTCTGGTTTGCTGGTCTCACTGTTATGATGAGGTTGCGGCTGTTTGCAATCATCATATCTGTTACTTGATCCAGACTCTTCCCTGAAACTTCTATGCCGTTAACTTCTAAAACTTCATCATTAACGGCTAACAGTCCTGTGCTCTGAGCCAGACCTCCTGGGACAAGTCTGGATATAAAGATCCCTGGGACCTTCTCTAAGCCATGTGGTGTGACCCTGACACTGGAGCCATCCCGGATGTAGAAGCCTAAGGGTTTCTCAGTGCCATATTTGTACAGACGGACCCTACGATGCGTTTCTGGGAGAATATCCACGTCTATAATGGAAGACACAGGTCTGAAGTCTTGGGGCATACTAATGACTATATGAGGCTTTTTCCTGTGGTTATCAGGACGCAATACATTGGTTAAAACATTCTTCTTCTTTATTAGTGTGTCTGTACCAAAGGCACTGTAGTCTGCTTCTTCTGTTTAAAAACAAAATAAAATAATTATAGAGATTCTGTGAAAACACCATTTATCTGCCGTTGAGTCTGTACAGAAAGGATAACTAAAATGTGTCTCGTACATAAACACACTAGTTAAACATTAGCTTATTCTAATGGGATCAAAATGTAGTGCAGAAGATGTTATATCAGGAAAAAAACACTAGGTGGCCCTCTCAAGTACACATAAAATTACCCAATGTTCCCGATAAATCTAACAAAGCTGGATAACTATGAAACAACATGAACCATGGCCAAATGAAATTCTGGTAAGTCTTGTAAACACATTCATTTTTTAATATATTTTTATTGATTTCAGAGAAGAAGGGAGTGGGAGAGAGATAGAAACATCAATGATGAGAGAATCATTGATCGGCTGCCTCCACCTCACACAGCGGATCGAGCCCAGAACCTGGGCATGTGCCCTGACTGGGAATTGAACCATGACCTCCTGGTTCAGAGGTCAACACTCAGCCACTGAGCCACACCAGCCAGGTGCAAACACATTCTTAAACAAGTTACTTAAAATGCATTTTGCCCTGTTTAATGGCACAGCTGCTCTTCATTCCACAGTTTTTCTTCATGTCCTGTAGGAATTTGTCAGTCATGGTTTTTCGGTAAAAAATCTTCCCATTTTTAAATGTTGACACCCAGTGAAACAACAACAAAAACCTAGTTGAGTTAAATAACACCCGGGGTTGAACTCATTCTTCAAGCCAACAGTTTATAATCTCTGATGTACACTAAGAGACTACAGGGCACTTAAAACCAGATATTCTTAGATCACATGGATGAAGAAAGATTGGCCATAAACAAAGCATCTCATCAAAGAATGAGAGGTAGAAAAGGAAATTAATACCAGGCACATGAGCTGAAATCCCATTTCAACTAAAATAAAGGCAAAAGGGCCCCCCAAAAGAACTAGTTCAAAATCCTAGTATCGGCCACTGCTGCAGAGAATAATAACATCACCATTTGTCTAAGGCTTCAATTTGTATTCTCTCCTGCAACCCTCTGCCAACCCCACCCCCTCACATTGATAACTATTATCTTTACTTTACAGACTAGGAAATGACCGGGACATAATAAGTTACAGAGAAAAGACTAGACCCAGGAGTTCTTAATAGGCCAAAACCTGACACATTCACACAATGAATGTTAAATATCAACTATGCGTCAAAGTATAGAGAACTTGGGCATTTTTTTTCATGCTACTTGAACATCTTCAAAAGCTAGATTCAGAGAAATGTGTAAGCCTAGGGGTACTTAATTATTTTGGAATTTCTCCCCCTCCACCCAGGATAATTTTGTCTTCATTTATAGATAAAATATTTAGACTGGGTTCTAACAGAGACAGAAATTTATTTATAATTTGGCTGTGGAAATAAATCCATTGACACAAAAATCTTTTTGGCAAAATTTGGCCAAGAATCCAACAATCATCTTCTACATGTGTTTTTTTTCAAAATTGTATATTTTCATTTTAAAACAATCAATTAAGAAAGCCCGCCTAACATAAGGAAAGTTCCAGTCCATACAAACTGTGAACAAAATTAAGTTGCCTACATACCTATTCATGGGAAACCTGACCTCAAACCCCTCAAATCTGCATAATTTGGCATCGCATCCTGACCCCGTTTGAATGCTCTCTGCTAAATTCTCAGAAGCAATATGCCCCTGTACAAAGGCACCTTTGTTCTCCCATCTAGCTAATCAGTTTCCAGCCACTGGGAAAAAATATTTTGGCAGAAAGCCAGGGTGCAGGGTGTTAGTTTAAAGTGTAAAGGTGAATGTCCACAGGGAGTTGTTCACTTTCTACCTGAGTATGTATATCAAAGCACTGAACTCAGACTGTGATGGGAAGTTTGGAAATTTGGTTTACAGCAACCTTCCACTTGTATAAAGCCAGGCTTATGCAACAGTACATGATACGGGCTTATACAGCAGCACTTCCCTTACCCCAAGCCTGCCCCTCAGCAGACAAGCTCAGCTAACAGGAATGGACAACGAGCCACCTGCAAGGCCACTGAACTGCCAAGGATGTCTCGCTTCTTTCCACAGAAAAAGCTCCTGTGCTTTGCTTACTAAGGAGCCCTGCAGGCCCTAATCTGTAAACATTAATTCTGAAAAGCCTGGTTACCTCATTCCTTAGCTTGCAGAGTCAAAAGCTACAGAGTGAGAGGTGAGGGTCCACTAGTGAGTGGCAGACACAGATACAAGAAATAAAAGCCTGCAGTGGACAAGAAGCAAATTGGGGTGGGGGGACATCAGCATCCCTTTACAGTAACAAAACAGGAACAGTTCATGTGAGTCATTAAGAAAGTTCAAGATTATGACCTGTTTGAAGCTCAGTAGGAAGACAGGGAAGGATGAAATGATTGCTGAAACTGCAATCCAGGGCCTGCAAACCTTCTGTAAAGAGCTATACAGTAAATATTTCAGGTCCTGGAGGTCACACGGTTCCTGTTGCAAAAGCAGCCATAGGCAGACCATAAAGGAATGAGCTTGGCTGTGTTCCAAGGAAAACTTTATTTACAAAACAGCCAGCAAGCCTGAGTTTGCCAACCCTTGTTCTAATCCAAAATGGTTAAGTGAACCAGATCTGGCAACTTTACAAAGATTAAGCATCACTTAAAGCGATATTCAAATTCTGCAGATTCCTTCACTTCCTAATAAGAAAAATCAATCACCAAATATTAAGAAGTATCTCGTATGTGACTCAGCATTGTTTTCTGGCCATAGATCCAGTGAATAAAGCAGACAAAGGGCTTGCTTTCATGGTTCTTATAGTCTAAAGGAAGGGACGGCAATTAATTTCAAATAACTGAATTATTACAAAGATGCCAAGAGCAGTGATGTACACTGTGCCATACAAGTATGTAAATGAGAATCAAGCTTGGTGCAAAGGAAAGGAAAGGCTTCGTCAGGAAAGCAAGGATCACGCTGAGACTAGCTAATCAGTTAGAAGGGAGAGACATTCCAGGCATAGAATACAACGAATAAAGAGAGCAGGACGGAGAAGGGGAAGGAGTCCATTATAGTCACGCACTGCTGAACAGTGATATGTTCTGAGAAACGCATCGTTAGGCAATTTCCCCGTTGATCGAACATCACCGAGTGACTTACACAAATCTAGACGGGATAGCCTCCTGCACACCTAGGCTAGCTACATGTTCCAGCTTAGGGCTCCACAGCTACAAGCATGTGCAGCAGGCGACTGCACAAAACTACATGAGATTAGATCAAGCACAAGAGAAAATGATGCAATCAAGACACATGAGCCCTAGTGGTTTGGCTCAGTGGACAGAATGTCAGCCTTCGGACTGAAGGGTCCTGGGTTCGATTCCGGTCAAGGGCATGTACCCTGGTTGCGGGCACATCCCCAGTAGGGGGTGTACAGGAGGCAGCTGATCGATGTTTCTCTCTCATCGATGTTTCTAACTCTCTACCCCTCTCCCTTCCTCTCTGTAAAAAATCAACAAAATATATATATTTTTTAAAAGTATAGTACATATGTAAACCTGTAGCAGTCCTTTATGATCACAATCAGGTGTTAAGGGCTGTACATAATTGTAGGGGCTGAACTTCTACAGGACTGGCAGTGCAGTAGGTCTGTGTACCAGCATCACCACAACTGCATGAGGAATGTGATGCATTCCCACCTTACTGCAGCTACAAGATTGCCACTAAAAATATAAATTTTTCAGCTCCTGTATTCTAATGGAGTATTTGTTGACAGAAACCTCATTATATGGCCCCATGACTGTAGTGAGGTTAAAGGGTGGCTGGGGAAGAGCGGGGGGTGAGGAGAAGGAGGAGTCCAGAGCCAAGTCAGAAGCAGCCAGGGCCAGGCAGACCAATAGGAACTTCAGGGAAGTGTTAAGGATCATGGACTTTGGCCTAAGGGCAACGGGAAGAAAACCAAGCATTTCAGTTTTTCTCTAAAGCTCTGGCTTCAAGCTGGAGAATGGACCTGAGAGGAGATAGGAGGCTGTGTAGTGGTTTAGGAAGGCACCTGGCCTGAAGCAGAGGCAATGGAGATAGGGCAAAATACCTGAAAAATAATGAGACCACAATTTTAACAGGATTTGTGACTAAGAAAAACAGGTATGTGTCAAAGGTGGCTCCCATGTCTCCATCATGAGAACTGGTGTCATATTCTGAGATGTTACTCCACAATTTCCTCTTTTTTTCTCTCTCTCTCTTCTTTTTATTTTATTTAATGTTTAATTTCTGGGGTCATACCTTTTGTTAAACTGTGTGTTTTTTTTATAACGTACTATTACAATGTATATACCTTAGACATTCCTCAATTAAACAGATTCGTTAAATATAATCTTAAGGTCCATTTGCAAAATAATGTCCACTGTACAGGTGTTGAGGCTACAAAGCCATGTCCTAAGTGAGAGGGTGCTTACTAATAAAGCAAGGCCCTTCTAGAGATTCCAGCAAACTCCTGTGAATAAACCTAAGATGCAGACCTATTTGTCTAATGTCACACAAAAACAGGTGGTGATATGTACAGCAAGAACTGCAGTGTGCACATTCTGATCAGATCTGGCGAGGAGTCTGTGCATTTCCACAGACCCCAGACTTGGCTGATCACCATGCCACACTGGGAAGTGTGTGTGTGTGTGTGTGTGTGTGTGTGTTTTAATACACATTTGCCTGGCTGTATTCCAAACTACAGGAATAACCTGAGTATTTTTTAAAGGTACAACCTTTGGGTATTTTCTAATATTGTTTGCTGCACAATAATCTAAACAACAAGAGGAGGAAACCTCTACTCTGTACCATCTCTTCCCCTCCCCCAAATAAATGACAATACTCTAAACTCCATTGGGGATGGAGGCTGACAAAAGACCTGGGAATCCTCTCTGTGAAAATAAACTTTTAAGATATCAGGTTTTTTGTTTTGTTTCTGCTTCCATGATAATAGCCCTAGAAATAGAGTATGGGTTTTTTCTTCTAACAAATTATTACAAAATATAAAACTTCATTCCTATCTTCAAGTTCAGGCTATTAAGTAGCTTACACATTCAACCCTGAGCTTTCACTTCAAAGACACTCTGAATTCCAGATCTTCAGAGGGTAGTTCATCTGCTAACTGTGGGAGGGGTGGGAAGGTGTGGCCCTTTAGGGTGGTCAGAAGAAACCCCTCTGAGAACATTATCTTGTGCTAAGATCTGAAAGATGAAGAGGCAGCCATGGGAAGAGTTGGAGGGAAATCTTTCTTAGAAGAAAAAGCAAGTGCAACCAAGAGCAACCAAATCTGAGGGACAGGAAGCTGGTGTGGCTGTGATGAGGGAGGAAGAACTGAGGAAGATGAACTGGCAAAGGCCAAGCAAGAAAGGAGTTTCTTCTGAATGCAATGAAAAGCCAGTACAGGGTTTTAAGCAGAAATGAATCAGCCAACTTCCTGTTCATTTTTTGCTTAAGTAATGTTTGTAATATATATATATTTAATCCTCACCTGAGGATATTTTTTCTATTGATTTTTAGAGAGAGTGAAAGAGGGAGGGAGGGAGAGAGAGAGAGAGAGAGAGAGAGAGAGAGAGAGAGATGAACATGAGAGAGACACATCAATTGGTTGCCTCTCACACATGCCTGACCGGGTCTGGGGATTAAACCTGCAATCAAAGTACGTGCCCTTGAATAGGAATCAAATCCATGACCCATTGGTCCTTGGTTTGATGTACTAACCACTGAGAAAAATAGGCCAGGGCTTAAATTTATATATTTTTTAAAGAATTGTCTGTTGAGTGGACTACCTATTTTTAAGCCAAACTCTGAGGGCTATTAATTGTATTGAATGTTTATCTCTATGACATAGAAAACTTTTGTTCACATAGAAACATTTAAAAAGGAAACAGCAAAAGATAACCATCCTTGAAAGAGGTTAGGACTAATTAACCGCATGATCACATAAGTGTTACAAATCCAGTAGCAAAAACACGTGATGGTATAATCCAACTCATATAATCTTCCTAACGAAGGGGATAATTTTGTCAGATGTGGTTTAAAAATAGTCATTTTACATTTGAATACACATTCCAGAGAGCAACTAAATTTTTAGTGAAAACTGTAACTGCTAACAAGAAAGGCCTACTTACCTAACAACAATTATTTAAATTATGCTGCTCAAAACGACAACTTCCACTCAAAAGTTTTGTCCTTCTCTCCTCTACCGCAGTTCTTTCTTCTGTCACATTCTATACATAGCTTTCCAAGGGTCTAACCTTGGTCTTCATTTACCATTTCTAATTTCCTAACAGGTTGAAACTCACTAGCCAGATTAGCTTTTCTGCCCTAAAACCAAACAAATTTTCTCTTCAAGTTCATCCCTCTTCCATATTCTGCTGCTCATCCAATTCATCCCAACAGCCAAATTAATCTCCTAAAGTAATACTCTAACTGTACCACACCCCTGTTATCCACAAAATCCATCTGGGGAAGGGGAGTTAAGGAAAATTGTGTTTGTTAATATTTTGTAAATAGTCAAGTGATAAAGATATAAATTACGCTTGGCAGTTTATTCTGTTGGTGGACTTTAGTTCCTACAAACCCAGAAAAGCTAATATACATAATCAGTGGAATTCCAAAGCCCTGGGAGTGGTCCCAAGCTTATCTACTGATTGGAAAGAAAGTTTCATCTTCAAGAGTAATCCCTACCATTGTCTGCTTTCTGGGTTGGTTTACAAACACAGCAAAGCTTTAATTATCCCCCCAATACAGTGCCTGCTGCTTCCCTGCTAGCTTTCTAAGCCTCTTCATTTACCAAAGACAAAGGAATAAATGGCACACACCCTGCTCATCTGCAGACAGAGACACACATGACGGAAGACACAAAGTTAAAAAAATAAAAATTTGGGACTCAAAAGACATTTGAAAACGTTTGCAATATAAAGTGGCTACTTCAAATGTTCTTTTGTAAGACAAATATCAATGTTTACATTCCTCCAAAATAATGAGTTGCTATCTAATTTTCCACATGAGTAACTAATTTGCTTTCTGTGAACAATATCCTAAAAGAGAAAGGAAAGAAAACAGTCACTAGATGCCTGCCTATTACAAGACAGAGCACTGTACTTAGCTCTTCCAACCCTCCCAGTAATCCTATGAGATAATATGTCCATTCTATTAAAAAGACAGTGAGAGCCAGGAAGGACAAATAGCTTTCCTTTAGGTATCTATTAAGTACAGCACTTGAAAGCTGGTTATCACCAAAAAAACGGAATGTTTCTCTGACTCCAACGTTATACTCTTTCTACCACATCTTCGTGAATGAACAAAATTTCGTTCATTAAATTGAAGATTCAATAAATTCCAAATTTCTATTTTTAAAAATCTAAGAGGGTTATAATTAAAGTAATTAAAACCACAAATTTTCTGCCCTGGCAGGTGGCTCAGTTGGTTGGAGCATCATCCTATATTCCAAAAGGCTGTGGGTTCAATCCCCAGTTGGGGCGTATACAGAAGGCAACCGATAGATGTTCTCTCTCACACTGATGTTTCTCTCTCTTTCCCTCTCTCTCTAAAATCAATAAGCATATTATTAGATGAGGATTTAAAAAAATACAAAAACAAAACCCCCACACACAAATTTTCTAAAGTACACTAGTGAAGTATAGATAATCATTAAACCATTAATACTGAAAATGTTTTAAACCCACTTGTAGCTTAATATGGTAAGATTCACAGAAAATGTCTCTTCATTAAGTTTGTGGCAAAGTCTGTGTATCCTATCAATGAGAAAAATAAAACCTCTTCTATGTGTAAAACAATTTTTGTAAACAGTGGTACTTACCCTTTTTTTGTATAAAAATCCTAAGCAGTGGATTGGCCGTTGAAACAGCTTTGTGATAATTATCATCGTTATTTATAGGTAGTAAGTCTCCATGGATGTCTGCGTAGCCTACTAAAACATCAACATTTGGGATCTTATGAACATGTTGCAGTAATCCATAAAACTCCTCAAATTTTCCCGGTTTTGATCTTTCCAGTGAAAAACGACGAAATTCAGCTCCGAACTATAAAGAGAAAAAATGTATTAATTTTAAAAAGTAACAGGGCTCAATTTTAAAATGCATGCCACAGAACATTAACAGGCTTATTATTTCTCTTAATAAAGAAGACAGTTCCAGTGGCACAGTCTATTGTCAGAAACCTCATCATCTGGAGATAAGACAACATAAGAAAGGCACAGGGCTGTATCACTTGAGGAGATGCAGGTTTACCTCAATGCAGAAACCCAGGCCGCACTGGGGACTGTTCTCTCACACCCTGTCTGCAGCCCAGATCCTGAAAGCAGCACCCTCCTCACTCAGGCCATCAAGTAAGAGTCTTTATTTTGACCATTAACAAAAAGCATCTAAGTTTCTTCCCCCATAAAAGGAATTGCTATTTCACAGAAGTGGCAAGAATGAAGAGAAACAGGTACAAAAAGGACTTTGAGCTTCTTGGCATTTAAGATATGATACAAATGGAGGTACAGTATCTAAGAAATCGGTCTAGAGATAAGTATCTTCTCTGTTAATATTATTAAAAAGCTTTATTAATACATCAAATATATGTCCTACAACTACCCAGTAACACAAGAAGTGTTTACATGCTTGGCATAGGGCTAGACCCTAGAGATCGAACGGCTCAGGCCTACATGAGCTTACCAATTAGTGGATAAGAGAATACTTACATCAGAGAGGTAGGTATTAAGGGAGCATATCAACAGGGAGTACATGACACCTCCACCAGGCCCAATGTTTATCTTCACAATTCTGATTCTCAGGTCTGTTTCCCTAAGCTAGAATCACACCTCTGTTCTCCAAATGCTGAATTACTCAAGCGGCCCTTATTCAACACTAAGGACAGATTTCATCTAGTCCATGAACAACAGGATCTATAGGACTTACTATGTATGGGACCAGCATGGCATTTCTCCCCAAATGTGGAAACCTAAGAAAGGTTAATCAGCCCGGCTAGCGTGGTTCGGTGGTTGAGTGTCAACCTATAAACCTAGAGGTCATACTCAATTCTCAGTCAGGGCACATGCTAGGGTTAGGAGCTCCATCCGTAGTGTGGGGCATGCAGGAGGCAGCTGATCGATGATTCTTATCACTGACGTTTCTCTCTCTCTCTCCCCCTCTCTTTTCCTCTCTGAAATCAATAAAAACATTAAAAAAAAAAAAAAAGGTTAATCAGCCTTCCTCAAAAAGGTGTACCAGCCACACAAGTGAAAAATGCTACATAACTATAGTCACACTGGTAGGCGTTGCTGTGGAGACCAGATAGTAAAAGCTCAGTTAAGTCCTGCAGTTGATTAAAAAATTTTTAAAGCAAATATTTGCAAATGACTTCTGGTCAAGATGGTGGCATAAGTAAACAGGGTAAGCACTTCCTCCCACGACTGTATCAAAATTACAACTAGCCCTAGCCAGTTTTGCTCAGTGGAGAGAATGTAAGACTGAAGGGTCCAGGGTTTGATTTCCAATCAAGGGCATGTGCCTTGGTTGCTCGATCCCCGCCCCAGTCGGTCAGGGTGTGTGCCAGAGGCAACAAACTGATGTGTCTTTCACACCGATGTTTCTCTCTCTCTCTCTCTCTCTCTCTCTCTCTCTCTCTCTCTCTCTCTCTCTCCCCCCCCTCTCTTCCTCCCCTCCTCCCTTCTACTTTCTAAAAATCAATGGAAAAATATCCCCCAGGGAGGATTAACAACAATAAAATTACAACTAAACTACAGAACAACCATCATTTAGAACCCCCTGAAATCTGGCTGAATGGAAGTCCTACAACTAGGGAATTAAAGAAGAGACATCAAGACTGCTCTAAAAGGAAGGTATCATACCCTAGAGTGAAGCTCTGGAAACAGACTGGGAAAGACTTGAATGTAGCAACTATATTTCAGAACTACAAACTATGGGAAATAAGGAAAACAAGGACATCTTCAACTAAAAACTCTACCAGGGAAACCATCATATCACAAAACTGAATCATGGTATAAGGAGGCATCTGTGCATCCCTGTTCTGCACTGAATTTCAAATTTTTGGAACAAAACACCTAACCACGATCATCTGACTCCCTCCGATAAGGCTAAAAGGTTTCCACCACTGATTACCCGCCACACTCCCCTGTGAAAAAATACCATTTAGCCCTAGCCCATCTGGCTCAGTGGACAGAGCGTCAGCCTGCAGACTGAAGGGTCCCAGGTTCGATTCGGGTCAAGGGCACATGCCCAAGTTGCGGGCTCAATCCCCAGTGTGGGGGTGTGCAGGAGGCAGCCAATCAATGAGTCTCTCTCATCATTGATGTTTCTATCTCTCTCTCCCTCTCTAATATCAATAAAAATATATTTTAAAAAATACCATTTAAATGGTTTACATTCAATATATAAGCATCTGAATATTATAAAAAACCCAAAAAATCAAATGTTTGCCAAATGTGCTTGACCACTGAACTAATTTTTCCTCTAAACAGCTATTATGAGTAAGAAATACTAATGCACCACTAAGACAGCCTTAAGCACCTTGCAGACAAAGTCCCCATCAGCATAATCTGAGGTTACAAATGTGTCAATTCATTTTTCCAAGGACCTTATGGGCATCTGGAGTCACAGCCCTTACTCCATGAAGTTCATCTGCCTTGCTTACCACGCTACTCACTAGTTTTACATTAAAATTCACCAAAACCACCTATTACCTCTAATAAATAATTAAAAATTTCCAAAATACATTCCTGAACCATAAACACTAATACTTGTCAAGAAATACAAGGTGACTCATACCTAGTGCTCTCAAAAAGTTTAGTCACACCTTCTCATTTCAAAGTAAATAAAAACTCGGGAACACCCTTCATATCAGAGTTAGTCTTGTGATGTTATCAAAAGTCATAGTTTCTCCTTCATTTCTTTCTTCTGGTATCACAGCGTGAAGTTCCCAGGGCTTTGATTCACCCCCGTGTTTATCACTTCCCCTGATCCAGAAATGGGAGTAACATCTATCTAATCACCGAACAGTTTAGGGCCTCAATGTTTCTGCTAAAGCTACTGGATGAAAATTCTTTGCTCAACATTTTCTTCTCTCGCTTAAATGTTATGACAAAAACAATGAAAAATTGTAATGGCTCACAGTAGATGTGCCTTTTTGCAAATGTTAGCAGGGAAAAAAGAGAAATTGTTATGCTTCTTGCATCAGAACAATAGGATTAAGAGAACTTTTTACTACATAAAAACAAAACGAAACATGAAGGTAGAGATAAAATTAAGACCAATCAACAACTATTCATTATATAAACCATTTACAACTTTTTCAGCTTGGTCTGATTTGTCTTAATCACCCAGAATGTGAATCAGCACCCTTCTCTCAGCATCTGTTGGTACATTCTAAAAATGCAAACTTAATTTTAATATTGTTTGTCCATGAATAAAAATTAGGGAAGGTACAGCTCAAAGACTGCTCCAAGGTTATTAAAGGACACCACCTTGATTATTGATTAAGAACTTTCCCAACTCAGGCGAAACAGGAAGATAAATCAGTTACCAAAGGAAAGTCACATGGTAGCTGGTATCACAATTTAACTAGTTATATTTGCAATATTCATTACTTTACTCGTACCATTTTTCCTTTCATGAGCAAAGATGATAAAGTTGACACTGTTTTCTATGAAGAACAAAGAGATCCCGAAATGTTGGTTTACACATCACCGAGTTGTGGGTCACAACCTAAGTTCTCAATGATCACTTTTGTAAAAAGCCGTGCCATCACCAAAGCAGTGAAAAAGAAAACATCTGCCCAAATATATTTAAATGGTAAAGATGACAGGTGTTTTAGTTAATCCATTAAAGATAAATGTGTCAACCATATATAATGGAAACACAAGGTGTCACATTAGAAATAGTGCTTAGCCCGCGCCTATTTATCAACAGCCAGAGTGACAGTGGGATGACATTGATTCCCTGCAGGTTCTCAGAATGCCTTGCTTCTATTTAAGAGACACAGTTCACTAAAAGTGCAGTATGGCAGGCCCCATATTTAACACAGGTTAGACATAGGTATGGGAAAGATTCACAAATCAGTTGACAGAAAGCCTGAAATTCCAGTCCCCAAGAGCTCAAGGTTTCCTGGTCTCAGGAGAGCAATTACTGTTTGGTTGTATTTACCAGTGTACCTAGAATTCCTACTCATTTTCTCCCTGTGACCAAAAAAAAATTAAAGACGTGTTACCAAAATTAGGACCATAAACTGAATTTTAAGATCGTGCAATACTGCGTTTTTTCTTTTTCTAACCTCAACTCCCACAAAACCAACCTAGATTTATAACAGAAATGCCATTACAAGATTCAACCACTACCACTCCTGTTCTGCCGGAGGAGAAGTGTTCTGTGTCTTAAATCACCTTCGGCTGAGTTCCCGCATGTGCCACTTCCATTGGCGATGGCAGTGCCACGGGGGTCGCGGACCAACACACTCCTTCCATCACTCTAATTGCTTTTCGGTTCTTAGGAAGCCCGCAAGGCCTCGGAAACTAGTACCGATCGCGACACGTGGGCTCAGTTCCAGAGAACACCGTAAAATGACGTTAAAAATGAACACACATATTCCCGAGGTGACTAATCTCAGCCACAACAACTTACAGAACTTGGTCTCTCGACTCCAGATAGTAAAAGCCATTTACCCACAGGCTCCGGGAAGCCCTGCTTCCCCCCTGGCCTGCCTTCTCAGCGGTCTGACACTCGGGGATGCTTCATTCTGCGCGATTCTTTGTGAAGTTGATGGGCTTTTAGGTTCTCCTACCCCTTCATGTGCTTTGGTCCTCCCCATCCCGCTGCACGCGTGTCAGGGCCCGGCCAGTGCCCTCTCTGTCTTCTCCCCAAGCCTGAGAGGGGCTCTGTCTAAAGGCTCTGAAAGCAGAGCTTGGCGAGGCCACGGCCTTCCGAAGCCCCCGTCTTCCGGAGAGAATGGCACCGGGGGGCCTGAGCGCCCCTCGGCTCTCCAGTGCACCGGACTGCCCCCGGGGCTGCCGGTCGCCCGCCGTCCGGTCCGAGCCGCAGACCCCCCTCCGGAGAGCATGCCCCCAACCCCGCAGACGGCCGGGCCCGGGGCCGGGGAATGAGCAACGCGGCGCGAGCAGGTAGCAGGGCGGAAGGCGAACGGCCCGGGACGCGGACGGCCGAGCGCCCCTCCCGCGGAAGGCGGCCGCGCTCATGTCAGACTCGGCGCTCCCGGAGCCGGCGCCAGGAGCTCCCCTGCAGGAGGCAGAGCCGCTTCCGAAGGGTCCCGTCGCCCCCCGGGCCCCTCTCCACCCCGCGCGCCCCTGAACCACAGAGGGGGTAGCGCGGCGACGGGCTCCCCACGCCTCCCACTCACAGGCGCGAGGCAGAGCCCCCCGGACGCCTGGGGAACAGGCTGCGCGCAGGCGGCGGGGGCACCGTGGCCCCTGCTCCCGCCCACGACCACGAGCGAGAGTAAAGGAACCAGGGAGCTCCACTGGTCACCTACCTGCCCGGGCCAGGAGCAGGCAGGACCCCCCCCCCCATCTCCGCCCTCTCCCCGGCGAGTTTATTACCACCACCTCCCGCCCCCACGTCCCACCACCGCGCCTCTCCCCGACCCCGGCGCCCGGGCCGCTCCTCAGGCCGCCCCCGGCCAGTCCCTGGCCTTCCCCAGGCCCCGCTCCCAGCAGGACGGCCGCTCCGCCCGTCAGGGCCCCGCGCACCTTGCTCTTCACCTCCATGGTGCCCAGGCAGCCGCTGCCCGCCCCGTGCCGGTGGCTGCGGTTCATGATGAGGCCGGGCCCCGCGGCCGGGCCGCCCCCCACGAGTGCGGGGAGAGAGCGCGTGGCCGGAGGGCTCTGGACGTGGCTGAGGCCGGGAGCCGCCTCACAGGCACCTGCAGAGGGGCGGCCGCGGCTCGAGTCTCCGCACAGAGCCCCGCTGGGCGGCTCCTCACGCGGCGAGACCGAGGGTGGGACTGGCCGCGCGGCCGGCGGGGACGCGACTCCCTCCCTCAGGGCCTTGGCGGCACCCGCGACGGAGGGGGCGGAGGGGGCGGAGCGGGCGGAGCAGAGGCGACAGGCTCCGCAGCCTCGCGCTCCGCCGCCTCCCCCGCGCGCGCGCGCGCGCGTACCCGAGCTGGGCGGGAGGGGAAGCGCGCGCGCGCGCGCTCACCTGCAGCCTCCTAAAAGGCCTCGGAGGCTCGCGCTCCGCCCACACCCAATAGGAAGCGCGCACCTGCGCCCGCGGCGCCAACCAATCGGTACGCGCCTTGCAGGGCGCGTGGGAGGGCCACCTTCTCGAAAATCCCGCCCACCACAGCGCGATTGGCCTCGCGCTGCGAGGGCGGGGCGGGTCACCTGAAGCCCTGGGCCTCTCTGACCCAGCGGGAGGGTTGGAAAGCGCATGCACCCGCCCCGTGGTTTCCGCCCGGAGAAGGCCAGCCGGAAGCGCGAGCTCACCTGGAGACGAGCTGGGGTGGGGGCGCCGTTTGCGCACGCGCGGGCGCGGGCCCGGTTGCCGGGGCCGAGTGGAAGCTCGTACCCCGCTGGGGGGTAGAAGGCGCCGCCGGGTGCGTCGGCCAGAGGCGGATGGGTTTCACCTGCCCCTTCTGCCAGCACTTTGGGATGCTACAGCCTAAAACAACGCCCCTCCACCACCCCTTTGCGTTCTGTAGGTGTCAGGGTGCAACTCTGATTGCAAAATTCAAGTTTTCCCGCTTCTGCCACAGTTACTGTCGGAGAAAGAACCTCGGGGTTTTTCTGGTTTGGTTTTGTCCGCAGAGACTTTCTGCAATCCGTCGGGTCCCCAGGGGTAAAATGGGTGCCTGGAGGGAGGGACCGTGGGCTGAGGCCCCGGATAGCCCTGGCAGGTCTGGCCTCCCTCGGGATGTTTCCTAGACAAGCCCACCAAGGCTGTTTTTTCTTTTCTTTTTTAAAAATATATATTTTATTGATTTTTTACAGAGAGGAAGGGAAAAGGACAGAGAGAAACATTGATGAGAGAGAAACATCGATTAGCTGCCTCCTGCACACCCCCCACTGGGAATGTGCCTGCAACCAAGGTACATGCCCTTGACTGGAATCGAACCCGGGACCCTTCAGTCTGCAGGCTGACACTCTATCTACTGAGCCAAACCGGTTAGGGCAGGCTTTTCCCCCCCTTTTCTTCTTTTTCTTCTTCTTTATTTTAATTTCTGAGGTCTTCCTCTCCCATCCTCCGGCCATTTCTTGGCCATTTGCTGTTTCCACCAATAACAGCCCCTGGATTGTGTCTCTGATAACAAAAGATTGAATCCTCTCCAAATGCTCCAGAGTCCGGTTTGCCTCACGGGGACCCTGTTTAGCTTAGGCATGATGAGGAGGTGAGGAGGGGACCCCCAAATCCTGGCACCCACCCGCAGGAGGGCCCTGCGGGACTGTGCTCAACAAAGAGCTCTTGAACCCTTTCCTGAGCTGGGCCTGGGCCTGCAGGCCGGTGTCTAACCTGGAATAATGGCCAAGAGTAGCTGGTTAGGATGTTTCATGCCACCCGAGTCCTCAGGGCCTTCCTCCCTCATGTCACACCCCTCCTAACACCGTGCACACCCCCATGTCAGCATGTGACTCAAGGTGCAGTTTTCCTGTTCTGTGTGCGTGTGTGTGCGTGTGTGTGTGTGTGTGTGTGTGTGTGTAATTCACTTCTGCCCTGGAATGAAAGCTGTGGGAAGGCAGAGACCACATCGGCTTTGTTCATTGTTGAGCCTGTAGCATGGGACCTGACTCCCGACAGGCGCTCAGATAGGTCTTTGCTGGGTGCTGGTGCTGAGGGAGTGTGGTTTCTCCATGCTGACACCCCACCTGGCTTCAAAGGTGAAAACCCCATTTTTTCCCCTGAGGGGTTCAGGTCACCAAATGCTTGTGGGGAAATATAAGGTTTTTCTAGCCAATTTGGGTGGCAGTACAGGTGGAAAGGATACCATCCCAAGCTGAATAACAATAAGGCTGCCTGCTCCACCCCTGTTCATACTAGTAAGTGCCTACTTTGTGACTCGAGCTGAGCTGGGAATGAAGGGTGCTCCTGTGATGAGGCTGTAGGATGGTTTGGTCTCAAGACCCCTTCTACTCTTAAAAATTACAGAGGTACCCTAGCCGGTTTGGCTCAGTGGATAGAGCGTTGGCCTGCGGACTGAAGGATCCCGGGTTCAATTCCAGTCAAGGGCACATTGCCCTGGTTGCGGGCTCAGTCCCCAGTAGGGGGCATGCAGGAGGCAGCCAATCAGTGATTCTCATCATTGATGTTTCTATCTCTCTCTCCCTCTCCCTTCCTCTCTGAAATCAATAAAAATATATTTTAAAAAATTACAGTGGTCACCAAGTATTTTATTTATATGTGTTCTGTCTTTCAATATTCATGGTATAAGAATGAAAAGTGAGAAATGTTTATGACACAAGAATACACAAGCACGCATTCCAGTAGTCATCAGGGTGGTGATATCATCACGTCATGTCCCTTCTAGAAAACCCCATTGTGTACACAAGGAGGGTAATAAGAGCAAGTGACATCACAATATTGAGAAAATAGTTTTGTCGTTGAGAATCCCCTACCAAGGTCCCAGGGAACCCCACTTTGAGAACTGCTGACTAGAAAACATGTCACAACCTTTAGGGGTCTTCGTCTCGGCTGTCACCCTCCTCTCCCCAGCTGCCAGGGCCACACCCTGGGAGCAAGAGCCCCAGCTTTGTGCGAGTGATTGTTGGGTGGTTGAGCTTTATTGCTGTTATCGGTACTGATTTATCAGGCCCTTTTAAAAAGGAAGTTTGCGGGTGCCAACACACCTGCGTGGGCCCTGCATTCCTGGAGGTGTCGTCACATCCTCTCTCTCCTCCCCCAGGGTGTGGCATCCCTCTTTGCTTGGACTTTCCTTTCTAGGAGGGAGAGCCAGGCCAGCGCTCCCTGGATCTGAGCAGAATTTGCGCAGAGGCCTGCTTCGCAAGTATGCCTGGGCTGAGTAAGGAAGGAATGTGGGAAATAGTTAGACTGTGATAAAGGCGCCCGTGGAGGAGGGGAGCCCCGTCGTCCTGAGAGAGCTGCTAGGACCACACGTTTGTTCACGGGGCCTGAATTTCAGCCTTTCTCCAGAATCATGAAGCCCCGAGAAAAGTACACAGAAGGGTTTTTATCTGTTTCTTTGGTTTGAAGGCTGAATCCTAATCTCTTTTCTCTCCGTCATCCCTCTCCACCCCCAAATCCTGGAGCTGAAGCTGATCAAGACCTACATGTGGAATGAAAAGCTAGTCCCTTGCCTGGGAGAATTAGCACTCAGGGAGTCAGGAAGATGAAGTGAAGCAAGTGCATGACACGGACTCTATAAATTAATACGTTCACAAAAATCATTGGTTGGAAACTGGCTACCGCTGATTATCACACCCACACAGCTTCTGATCTCTCCAACCCACCTCCACGCCCGAAAGGAGCTAGTGAGGGTTGTTACATTTCTGCATTATCCTATTCAAGACTTTCTGTCTTTAACTTCTACAACTTAATACACAGTTGTGTTCGTTTGGTGAAAAGAGTTTATAATTTTCCACAGTTTTACTGATTCATGTCATGCATAATGATACTTTTTTATTTCCTTCTTCCCCCAACTCTTAGAAAAAAAAAAAAAAAGGTGGCAAGGAGTCATACATAATGGTGGTGAGGTATTTTTCAAGAAGTTTCTCTTGCCAGCTCTTTTCCTCCTTGATTGCTCAAGTTCCAGTTGATGGAGCTGGTTAATAATTCTCTGAGAAAGAGTTGAAGTGTATATTTATGAATCTCAGACTACTCACCAAAGCATTTTAAGCTCTTTAGCAGAGGTGGAATTAAGTCACATGATCTGTTTTCTGGTTAATAGCTTATAATACTTTAATACTGTGTGTGTGTGCGTGTGCACCCACGCATGCAGGGTGTGGGGGTTGGAACTCACAGCTCCAGAAACTGATGAATTATCCCCTGTGGCCTATGACAGGCTAGATGCCCTCCTAGGTAACACCACCGGCTTCCTGGGAGGCAGTATGTGCCAGGTACTGTGCATGAGCCCAGCCTTTGAGGAGCTGACCTTTTCCCTCTCTGGGACTCAATTTCTCCATCTGCAAATGCAGGCGCCAGAATGAGATCATCTCCACAGTCCCTTCCAGTTCTCAACGTTCTGCAGTACCCGGGAATAATGAAGATTGATCATTATTTCAACATTACCATGCGTAAACTGGAAGGAAAAGGGTAATCTTTTCTTCAGGGTCAACTGACAGGCTGCAGTCATCAGCTAACATAGTCCTGTTTCTAGGAAGTGTTGGTGAAGATGATGAAAACTAACACTTCAGAGTGTCCTGCCAGGAGGCAGGCACGGTGCAAGCTTTCCCAAGGATTATCCTAGTTACGTTTAAGTAGCAGCAGGAAAGAGCTTTGTATTTGGAGGCACTCAGATCTTAAAAGACATTTTAGGTGATGGATGCTAGTTTGAGCCCTTAGCTCTGCTCCTCGCTGGTTGGGTGACCTTGACCCTGTTCCCTTAACCACTCAGAGCCTCAGATTCCTCCTCTATGAAAGGAGATGGCAGTGCCCATCGCATTGTTGCTGGAATCAGATAAACAGCGTTGCAGAGCATCAAGTGTGATGTGAATATTAGTGGTTATTACTCAGCTAATAATATTGCCTATGAGAGCCTTTGAAAATAATTTCTTGAAATAAAACAGAAATGTGTAATAAATTATTCTTTTCATTTTCACACAGAGCAACCTTTTCATGGACATCTTTTAGATACGCTGGGAGTCAGTCTGGAGTCATTGATAACAGTGCTGGAAACCGATCATTTTCACCAACCTTAATTGCTCTGAAAGGTCAGAGCTATGCACCCATTGTTTAAGTTGAAACATTGTTAGTTAAAGCAACCTCCACCTGTAAATTCTTGCTTGGAATTTCGTGCCTAAAGGATATGGGTGTTTCCCATGCCTGAATGAAAAGCGATGAGCAAGGCCAGAGCAGCAGCAGTCTCTCCCACTAGAGGTGGGCTCCCGCCTGACTCTCCATCTTCAAATTTAATCCTTTCTAGTCTCTCCATTTGTGTGTGGCCTTCTCCAGAACTCGAACCCTGAACGGGAGCCCTGAACCACGGGGGACATGAAAGGGGTTCCCACATAACAGGACTCGCCAGATGCCTACATTCAAATCCTGCTGCTGACATTTCCTGGCTGCGTGATCTTGAGCAAGTTTTTAACTTCTGTGACCCTTGGTTTCTCACATTAGTAAAATGAGGCTACTTAGGGATTCACCTGTCTCAATTCACATATAAAGCACTTAGGATGGGACTGGATACAGAGTCAGAATTCCATACATGTTACCTTTTATTGTCATTACTGCTGTCTAATTATTTTTATTACCTTCTTCCATAATAGAATTCATTAATGAGTATTTAATAAACCCCAACCATGTATGTAGCATTGCGCTTGACATGGAGATGAAGGATAATCAGAAAAGAGAATGAAGGTAGGATTCCTCCTGTCTGGCACTTCATAGTTTATATAGATCGGCTCAGTAAGCATTCCTTGAGCTCTTACCGGGATCAGACAAATGCGAGTACGATAGAGTTGCTGCCTCCAAGGAACTATAGCTAAGAAGTCAGACCCACAGCTGTAGTCTGGAAGTGGTGGGCACAGTAGTTAAGGATGTAGTGGGGGTTGTTGGAGTTGATCACCCAGAGATCATATCTGTCTCTTCCACCAGCTATGGAAGTCTCTCTAAAGACCACTCTCCACAGGAATAAAGTGAAGGTAAGTAATAGTATCTGCCTTCTTTGAATTAACAGCCATTCAGGGAGTGTCTGTGATGCGCCAGACCCTATTCTAGATGGATCCTGTAGAATAGAAGACATATCAGAATCCCTGCCTCCTGGAGCTGACATCCCAGGGGAGAGAGAATACACCAATTATTTCATTAACATATAGAGTGTGTTCCTGTTAAAAGCCCTGGAGAAAACTTAAGGGGGGGAGGGGATGGGGAGGACTGGCTGTGGGGTTGGGCAGAGGGGGCAAGGTGCGGATGGAGAGAGAAATTTAAATGAGGGGGCACGGATGGCCTCTCAGGAAAGCTAGAGGTGAGAAAATGATCCTCTTGTATTTCCAGTTGCCCCCTCTCCACCCTCCCCACTCTCAGGTTGTGGGGGCAGGGGGAACCTTGCAGGCAGGGCTCTGCTGGGGTGTGAGGACTAAAGGTGACAAAGCTCGCTCAGTGCCTGGCACACAGCAAGTGCTCAGGAGACACCAGCTGCTGTTTTGAGGCATTACTCAGTACAAGGCCGGGGTATAGGAGAGGTGGGTGGGAGCAGAAAGAGAGAATGACTAAGTCAGCCCGGGGAGTTCTGGAATGTTTCAGGGGTGAAGTGACTTTGGTTAGAGTTAGGGCAGAAGAATGAGTAGGAGTTAGCTAGAGGCATGGGGGCGAGCAGAGGGGGCAGTGAGAAGGGGAGGAGGCATTCCAGAGAGAGGGAGCTTCCCAGCAGAGGTGTGTGGGGGGAGATAGAACACAGTGTGTTTCCAGAGCCATCTAGTGGGGTGTGGGTGTGTGCGGGGTGGGGGTCCTCTCCGGAGATGGGGGCTGGAGAAGTGGGTGGGAACCAGATGACAATGACCTCAAAGGCCCTGGGGAGGAGGTTATGATTTCTCCGGTTGGTGCTGGGAGAAAAATCTTTGGAACTGGGCGATGAAAGGATCAGCTTTGTGTTTTCATAAGATCTAGCCAGGAGGTAGGCACTGGGGACAGCAAATTAATGAGTTTTGCAGGGAAGGGTGTGATTAAATGGCAGAAGGAGTGGTGTGGCCAGTGAGACTTAGGGAGGAGGCAGGACATCGCTCCATTCATTTATTCGTTCATTCAGCACATCTTTATGGAGGTCCAGCTATGTGCCAGGCACAGGCTAGGTGCTGGGGCTGCTCTGGGGATAAGACCAGCTGGGAGGCGGGGCAAGGGAGCGCCACAAACAAGAATGCTTTGTGGCGGGGCAGGTGACTGAAAGGCGTGAAGAGGCGGGGAGGGGCCTGCGCGGAGAGAGCTCCAGCTCCAGCCAGGCTCCCCGCCTCCAGCTGGCCTGGCTATGCGGGAAGGCGGGCTTCAAGTGCAGGTCTGACTCTTTAGAGGAGACGCTGACATTTTTAAGGGAAACTTTCTGGTTTTTAAATAATGGCCACTGTTCGAACAGTGCAATGGCTGAGAATAAGTCAAGTGTGTGTGTGTGTGTGTGTGTGTGTTCTATTTAGGATGGGAAAGCTCTGAGGAGGTGATATTGAACTCTTACAAGGTGGTGAGGGTGGGGGCGGGGAGAAGAGCATGTACTGAGAGTTCAGTAGGGGCAGAACTTGGTGTGTTTGAAGAATTCAAAGAAAGGCCATGCCTAGAGCTTCAGGTGAAGGAGAAGAATGGCTCCAGGTGAACCCGAGGTGAGGTGGGCAGGGACAGGTCATCCAGGAGAAGTTCACTGAGAAGCCATCTCTTAATTATCCTATATAATAAAGAGGGAATATGCAAATTGACCATCACGCCGGTCAATTTGCACCCACAGCTGAGGCTAAGTTCCCATAACGAGCCTTAAGGAGCAATCAGCAGGGACCTGAGGCTGTGCGCCCACCCACCTCCTGCATGGGGCTTGACAGGAGACCTCAGGCTGCTCCCCCCACCCTGGCACCAGGCCAGAAGAACTCAGGCTGCACCCTCTTCCCTGGTACCAGGCAGGGGGACTTCAGACCATGCCCCCCACCCTGGTCCCAGGCCAGGGGACCTGAGGCTGTGCCCCCCACCCAGTGGGACTTGATGGGGGCCCTTAAGGTGTGTCCTCCGCCCTGGTGCTGGGCCAGGGGACCTCAGGCCATACCCCTCACCCCAACACCAGGCCAGGGGACCTCAGACTGCCCTGGCGCCAGGTTGGGGGATCAGAGGCCACTCCCTCCACTCAGCAGGGCTTGATGGGGGACCTCAGGCTATGCCCCCTTACCCTGGCACCCAGGGGACCTGAAGCTGCATCCCCCACCTGGCAGGGCTTGACAGGGTGGGACCAGCCAGGTCTGGATCTAGCCCAATGAAGGGGGTGTCCAGGTTTGGGTCTCAAGCGATTTTGAGGTGCATGTGGGTGGTTGAAGACTTGACTCTGGGTTCCATGGTGCACCCCAGACTCTGACAGGAGGGAGATTTTCATATATGTTTTACTAATTTTCTTTAATCTCTGACACTTCTATTAAAGGACAAATAGCAATATTAAAATATTTCCTCTAATTAATCCCCTTTTAATGTGCACGAATTTCATGCACTGGGCCACTAGTTAGAAATAACGTTAAGGCCTGTGGACCTAGAAGAAGGAGGAAACGAAGAGATGTTCTAGAGAGGAAAATGGTGAGATAAGGTCGTTCTCTAAGTTCTCACTCACCCTTGAGTGGAGGATGGTTGAAGGAGCATGAGGCAGTGGGCACACTGGGATGGAGTCCAGACCCTGGGAGTCCCAGGGAGATGACATTTAAGTAAGGGGCTTGGTACCATTTTTAAAAATATATACTTTATTGATTTATTTTTACAGAAAGGGAGGGAGAGGGATAGAGAGTTAGAAACATCGATAAGAGAGAAACATCCATCAGTTACCTCCTGCACGCCCCCCCTCCTACCCCCACTGAGGATGTGCCTGCAACCAAGGTACATGCCCCTGACCGGAATCGAACCTGGGACCCTTCAGTCCACAGGCCAACGCTCTATCCACTGAGCCAAACCGGTCAGGGCAAGCTTGGTGCCATTTTATGGAAATCATTCAACCAAGGATTTTATGTTGCAGGCCAGGGTGTCCCAAGCATGCCTGAGGCTAAGAATCATCTTGGGTGCAGATTAAAAATGCAGATTTGAGGGGCCCCTTTCTGTGGTCCCATTTCTGGAATGGGGCTCAGGGAACCTGTGATCTCAACCATCACCAGGGACTCTTACCCTCAGGAAAGACTGGGGAAATGTTGATGTAGGCACATCATTGCCGCTTTCTGACTTGGGAGTCAGAACTGGTGCCCACGGTAGATCTGAGGACAGGAAACTCGCAGGCAGAAGACCCAGGATGGGGCCCTTGCTGGTGTCAGGACACAGGAGGGGGAAGGCTGGGTGTGGGCTGTGTAAGGGCACCGTTAGTCATTTTCTAGGGCTGTCCTAATGAAATTCTGCAAATGGGAGGCTTAAAACAACAAAATATGTCCTCTCGCTGCTCGGGAAGCCAAAGGCAGAGGGAGAATCTGATGCAGGCCTCGCTCCCAGCTCTAGGGTGTGGCCACCTCACTGGCATTCCTGCGCTTGCAGGGGCATCACGCAAGTCTCCCATTTTATAAACACGTTGAATTTTCCCCGTGTTTACTTTTAAGTTACATGTTGCCTGAAAGACGAGGGAAAAGACTATAGGATTCATACAGGGGTGGGGGACCTCTGGCCCGCAGGCCACAGAAGGCCTGCAAAATCATTTGGTCTGGCCCTGCCCAGGCATGACAGGTGAGTTAATTAAATGTTTGACCAAATACATCAAGCTAGTTTTTAAGGCAATAATTGTGCATGGCCTGCGCATGACGGTATAAATATCCAAATGGCCCTTAGCAGAAAAAAGGTTCCGCAGCCCTGGCATCTGATCAGTTCTCCCAGTGCTTGTCCTGTGAGTGGACAGAAGCATTTTTGGGGGCCCTTTGGGGGTGTCCTGTCAGAATAAAAGGCACGTTGAAGGCCCCTGCAGAGTGAATAGTGAGGAAACAAGAGACTGAGGCAACAAATCATGAGGAATAAGATGGTTGCTGGAAGCAGCGACAGATAATGACATAAATATTGTGGCGACTGAAGTGTGCAGGGACAGTTCCTGAAGAGTACACCGTTTGCCCTCATTTCTTTTTAAGTTGATCAACTCACCCAGTTTGCTTGGGACTTTCCCAGTTTTAGCCCTGAGAGTTCCAGGAAACCCCAGAGAAGTCCTAGCAAACACTACTTCATCTTCACAGAAACATCTGGACAGTTATCACCCTCATTCTATAAATGAGGACACTGAGGCACAGAGAAGTTAAGTAATTTGCTCCGGGTCACACAGGTAAGTGGCAGAGAAGGGACTCAAACCCAAGTCATTGGTTTCCAGGTCCCTCATCCTTCCACATTGCCTTTTATAAGGTCAAGTGATTGTCAATTCTTGCCTTAAAAATATTTCTTCCTTCATGAAATGCATCATTTTGTTTGGAAGCAGGAAGCATGGTTGTGTCCTTTCCCCTGCCTCAAAGCAATCCTACAGGTAAAAAAGTCAGTAAAGAGTCAGGTTGCAAGACTTGTTGCCTTCTAGGAGCCTTCTAGAAACATGACACCCTCCAGAGAACCTGCCCGCACAGCCCCAGCATCTGATCAAAATTCCTCATGGGATTTTTTTCAGGAGGAGAGAGTGTTGTTCACTACAGAGAGGAGTTTCCAAAATGAAAATAAACCAACAAACAACCCAACTCGTTAACGGAGATCCAGTAACTGAGCCTTATTAAGTTCAACATTAAGAAGAAGAAAACGAACTCATTTACAGAAACCCCTTTCTCCCCTGGGAGACATTTAAGAACCGAACATATTTTTAAAAAACTTAAAGGAATGCCAAGTTTATGTAAAATTATACCCATGATGAAAGAGGCTTGAGAACAACAACAAAGCCATCCAAAGTCAGTGCCCACATTCCTATGCTCTTGGGAAACGGAGAAGAAGGCGCGATCAAGGAAGCCAAGAGCATTTGATCCTAGTGATGGGGAGCACAGTGGGGAGCCTGGTTCAGTCCTG
>PVJC01013550.1:0-30817 GCA_004026665.1 Murina feae | reverse complement strand
TTGTCTTATATTTAAGTCCTTTATCTATTTTGAGTTTACTTTTGTGTATGGTGTAAGTTGGTGGTCTAGCTTCATTTTTTTGCATGTATCTGTCCAATTTTCCCAACACCATTTACTGAAGAGACTGTCTTGACTCCATTGTATGTTCTTGCCTCCTTTGTCAAATATTAATTGAGCGTATTGGTTTGGGTCGATTTCTGAGTTCTCTATTCTATTCCATTGATCTATATATCTGTTCTTGTGCCAGTACCTAATTCACTCTCTTTAATCACATAACATCAATGGTTTATAACCTGAAATATGGGCTTACATTTAGATATTTGAGAATTTTTCATTATAAGTTAAACATTAGACTATCTGAATTTCACTTTGCATCTGAATTTTCTTGATATTTTATGTTTTCACTTTGCATCTGAATTTTCTTGATATTTTATGGTATGTTGGGCTGCATACCTCAGTTGTCAAGTCTATCTGAAGCCTTGCCATAGAGAGAGTAACGTTTAATAATCTTAAACTATTGCCATGGTCCTACACAGAAAGTGATTAGTTGCCTAGCTCAAAATGGGCCGTGAAATGTATTTACAACTTCTATGACTTTAAATTTATCATGTCCTTTACTCGTTTGTCAGAGTGAATACTTTTGTACTTCAAACCACTGCCCAAAAGTCATTATCTCCTTCCCAAAGGACTTCAACAGATTGGACTTATTCTAATTTCTCTTGCAGTGCACAGGAGCATCTGTTTATTGTGCTTCACTTTATTGTGCTTTACATATGTTATGTTATTTACAAACTAAAGGCAAGAACCTCTACCAGCAAAAAATTACCATTTGCTTTATTGCAGTGGTCTGGAACCAAACTCACAATATCTCCAAGTGATGCCTGTATCTTTAATAAATAAAATACTTGAGACCTATATCAAGTTGTGAGAAGATTCAATATTATGTCTATACTCCCCAAATAAATAAATTTAATGTAATTTCAAAAGTACTTTAAGTAGGATTCAATATTTATAAAGCAAATTTTAAAAAAATCTTTATTTTTGGAAGTATTAGATATGTCTCCCTTTTCCCCCCTTTGACCCCTTCTAGCCTGCCCCAGGCCTTCACCACCCTACTGTCCATGTCTATGGGTTATGCATTTATGCATATTAAGTTCTTTGGTTGATCTCTTCCCTCCCACCCACCACTCCTTCCTTCCCTCTGAAATTCCACAGTCTGTTCCATGCTTCTATAAAGTAATTTTTAAGGGGGAGATGGTGAAGCAGCCATATTAAAAACATGTTAGAAATTTGTCCTACCATATATTGGAATGTTTTGAAGAACAACAATAAGTGGCTTATAGTACAAAATAAGAGTATGACCAACACATGAAATATAAAAGCTAGGTGATATCCAATATAATAAAAGGGTAATATGCAAATTGACCCTAACAGCAGAACCACTGGGAATGACTGGTCACTATGACACACACTGACCACCAGGGGGCAGATGCTCAATGTAGGAGCTGCGCCCTGGTGGTCAGTGCACTCTCACAGGGGGAGATCTGCTCAGCCACAAGCCAGGATGGCAGCTGCCAGTACAGCAGTGGTGGTGGGAGCCTCTCCCGCCTTCTCAGCAGAGCTAAGGACAACTTAGGCCTGCTCCCCACTGGCAAGTAGACATCCCCCGAGAGCCCCCGGGCTGCCAAAGGGATGTCTGGCTGCCAGCTTAGGCCCAATTGCCCGGGGAGTGAGCCTAAGCCAGGAGGTGGACATCTCCCAAAGGGTCCCAGATTGCTAGAGGGCATAGGCTGGGCTGAGGTACCCCTCCCTGAGTGCACAAATTTTTGTGCATCAGGCCTCTAGTATCATATAAGTGTCATTTTATTTCAAGAGAAGAAGAAAAAATCAAAACATCATTAGAATTTCTATCCATAAAAGAGAAAACTACAAATTTCAATGAACTATATTCATCCACTATCAACCAAAATAGCTAAATCCCTGTATACTTTTGGGTGTTCAAAATATACTCTCATACAATACTGATAGGTTTTAAAACTAGTATAATTCTAAAGAAAATCTTGAAAATATTTATCAATAATAAATCTCCAAAATAAGTCTTAAGACTAATTCTATTTCCAAGAACTGATATAAGAAAACTATTAGTTAAAATATAAAAAGATAAGCATAAAAAGTGGCCACAGAAAAATTGTTTATTGTGCCAAAGTCTTCCAGAGGAACTTGGTTATTAATGTTTTATATAAAAGTGAAGTTATAAACCACTCAAAATATTTATCTAGTTATATCTTTGATATGGTAGGAATTTCTTAACATTTTATAAAATAAAAAACGTTTTAAAATCTATGCCATTATAATTTATCAAGAATTGTAATTTTACTCATATTCCCCATAGAACTGCTTTTCAATACAGCATTGGAACAGTGTTTAAATTTGCTCATATTTAATAGCAGCTTTAAAATTTGACATTAAAGCACAATATTTTAAACTACTTGGCCTTTGGTAAAATGCCAGGTTTGATTACACTGAGAATATGATTAGTAGTTGTCATATCCATAGATTAAATAGCTGAGAAAAGAGACAAGAAATTCAATGATATGTGGTAAACCACAGCTTATTGACTACAGCTGAGTCACATAATAAAACTGTCATTAAGTTCGGGAAAGAAAAGCTCATGTATTGCTTCTAATATTTCTCTCAGTCCAGTTTGTGGTTGGAAACTCTGTGATAACCTTCTATTAATAGCCAGATGATGACAAATAGTCCTTTTTTATCTACAGAAGTTACTGCCTGGGAAATATTTTCATTGAGCTTTTTTTTAGTAAGTATATACAAAAAAAACTTGAAAACTTTTTATATGAATAAAAATTGAAATATATTAGCATATTAATCATATTTGAATGCATATCAGATTTCAGGGGATAAAGAATTCTTGTTATTCTTGTTTCTAAGTGTTATGGACTGTATTTTGTCACTCCAAAATTTATATTTTGAAATCCTAATCTTCAGTGTGACAATGCATTTACTGATCGGACCTTGAAGGAGATATTTAAGGTTATATGAGGTCATAAAGGTAGGGCCCTCGTCCAATAGAACTGGTGGCCTGATAAAAGAAGAACAAGAGACCAGAGCTTTGTCTCTCTTCATACAACCACAGAGAAGCTATGTGAGGAGACAGAGAGGGGGTAGCTGTCTTTAAACAGAGGGGAGAGTTCTCACTAGAAACTAACCCTAACAGTATGATCATGGACTTACAGCCTCCAAAACTGTGAGAAAATAAATGTTTTTTGGTTAAGGCACCCAGTCTATAGCATAGTCATGTGCAGATAATGAAGTTTGGGTAAAAAAAAAAAAACTGACCACATATATGACAGTGGTCCCATAAGGTTATAATGGAGCTGAAAAAGTCACATGGCCTAGTGATGTCATAATCATTATAACATTGTAAGGCAGCACATTACTTATGTGCGGTGCTGCTGGTGTAAACACACCTGCTGTGCTGCCAGTCATATAAAAGTCTGGAATCTAATGAAGATGGCAGTAGGCTGTACCATCCTGGTTTGTGTCAGTACACTCAATGATGTTTGCACAAAGAAGAAGTCACCTAACAATATATTTCTCAGAATGTATCCCCACCGTTAAGGGGCACGTGAGTGTATTCTGCTATGGCAGCACTAACATAACAGTATGGGACTTACATTTCAGTCAATAATATGCTTTTTTGCTCTTTTTATTAGTCTAAAGTAATTGAGGGCGACATTTCACTAATGTCAAGTTTCACTCAAGTATGTGTTTCCAGACTTTCCATTATCCCCAAATACGATTAACTGGAGGTGCCAACAACCCCCTAACACTGTTTCTGTGGGTCTTTTCCACAAATGCCTCGTCTTGTTCACAAGTGCCTGTTCGCTGGTTTATGGTGGAGAATACCCTCAGAGCTCATTCAATTTTCTATGTGTAGGCATGCTTCTTCTGGGCTTTCCACTAAACGTCTCTAATGGAGGTTCCCTAACTAAGAGTGTGTCTTCAAATGGTAAGAAGGGTCACTGCCCCTGCCCCTTGTGGTTCCCTTAGCAGACCATGTGTACCATTCAGGCAGCTCTTCATGCCAACACTGTGACTCTTTACTGAGTCCCCCAGACCTATACCTGTGCCACAATATATTTACTTTACATTAATATAACTTGAATGCCAAATAAGCTGTTCATGTAAAAGCTACTGTCATTTTAGCTGGGTAACAACAAGTGCTATAAGCATAAGGAATAAATTAGAGAGGAAAATCCTTGAAGAATAACAGACATATCAGTGCTGTCGCCTACTCTTTCACAGAGCCAAACATTTTCAAAATGAGGGACAGAAAGTTCTACTGACAGGATCTATTAAATTCACGTAATGATGGTGTAAAATCTGTAAGTCATAGATAAAATGACCTGTCCCATCTGTGGAATAAAAATATGAGTACTAGGCTATATAATTGCTGAGGAAATGGAGTCAAAAGTTAAATAATAAATGTCTAATTGGAAAGCTTTTGACATCTGTTAAAGGAAAATATTCCTTTAATCTAGAACATATGTGAAGGTTCAATCAACTTGATTTAAATAATCCTAAAATTGATCAGAGAAAAATGGAGTACTTTTCTATATGTAATTACTTCAAGGATGGAGAAGCAATATCCACTAGAAAGTAACTTTTTTTTGAGTTTTAAAGGTGTTTGATAAAGCATTCCACAGTTGTAAACCAAATCTCTACTGTGATTTAAGTTCATTTTCATCTATTTTTGTATTCCTGTATTTGTGATAGATGGTAATGCCGAAATGTATATCCAATAAAATGCCATATATAAGAGTACACTTAACAATATACTTCAAAGATAACAGTGTGGTCATCAACAATGATAAGAAAATGCAGTTACTTGCATGTTAGAGATGTCCCCACTCCTTTCCCTCACAAGCACTACTCATTCCACTTCTTTCCCCTAAAAGGAAAGGCATTCTAATTCTGCACTAATCACCTTTTGACTTATTTTTACAATTTTATTGTCTTAAACATGTGTCCCTAAAAAATAAAACTGAATGCAATTTTATGATATGGACGGTAATGGCTGTTTCTTTTTTCTTCTTCTAAATGTTACATTTTAGAAAGTCACCTGTGTTGTTCTGTGCACATGTGCAAGTATCTCTAGTGGGTATATAATTAAGAGTATCACCAGATAGAGAAAAAATAAATTGCCAAACTACTGACCAAAATGGTCCGACTAAGTTACTAGCCAATAGAACTGCAGGTGGATTTCTGCTCTGTCACTTCTCTGAGCTGTAGTTAGAGTGTAGTGGTATTGTTTGTAGTTTAATTTTTATTTTCTTTATTATTGAGACTGAACATCTCTTTTTGACTAATTAGGTCAAGTGCATTTCCATTTGGAAATCCTCCATTGTAAAGAGCCTGTACAAGTCTGAACTATTTTTCTTTTGGGGTAGGTTGGTTTGAAGGAAGGGTTCCTCATAAATTATTTCCTTAGATGACATTTGTTGATTACATGTGTCAGAATATCACACTTACTCTTGGCTCGCCGTTTCCCTTCTTTAATTATATTTCTGATAGATATAAATTCATATTTTTAATATAGTATAATTTATCACACTTTTCTTTCTGGTTGGTAACTTTGTATCTGTCTTTAAAAAATATTTTTGAATCTATATCATAAAGATATTCTCCTACATTATACTATAAGTGATTTGTATTGCTTTTATATTAGATCTAAAGCCACCCTGAAATTGATTATTTTCAGAATGTTAAGTTCGGTTCAAGTTTATGTTTTTCCTCTTCTTTTATCTTTGGGGGTAAAGGGTAAAAAGGATCTAATTTGTCAAGTTAGCATTTAAAAATTTGTGAAGATTTGTCTTTCCTAACTATCCTACAATGCTGCATTATGCTTACATATCCATTTGTCTGTTCCTGGGATTCACTAGTATTTTACTACCTTTTCTTATCAATCTCTGGTCAATACACACTTATAAATTATTGGAGTTTTAAAATAAATCTCAATATCATTTACAGCCAATCCACCTACATATTTTTTTCTGAATATTTTGGCTACTCTTCACCCTTTGTATTTCCATAATCATATCAACATCAGCATGGCTATTGCCACTCAAAATAAACAAAAAAACCTTTCAGTGCTGTCAGTGGAATTGTTATTCTTGCAGAAAACAGTTCAGGGACAATTGACATTTTTAAGTATTAACTATTTCAGTCAATGATTGTGGCACATACTATATTTCCACATTAATTTATCCCATTTATAAGAGTACATTTGTTTTATTTGTGTTTTGTTATCCATTTTAGAAATGTAACTGATTTCCCTAAATAAAATTTTTATCTTTTCAGCACTGATTGATATTTTCTTTAGGATTTTTGAATCTATGTCTACAGAGAAACTTGTCTGCATATTACCTTATTTTCATATCCTTAAGAGATTTTTTATATTGAAGTTTTTCAATAAAATGGATTAAAAAGTGTTTCCCCTTTCTCTGGTTTTTTTTTGGAAATAAATATAAAATAGGCAATATGTTTTTCTTAAATGTGTGATAGGATTTTCTGGTGAAGCCACATGAGTTGAAGGCTTTGACGTTATCTTTGAGGAATGGCTTATAACTGAAATTTAATATTTTGTACAAGTATATGATATGCAGTTTTTCCTCTTTTTGTCTTTGGATTTTTATAAAATAAGTTTTTCCTAGGCCTTGGAGTGTAGCCTCTAACCTTTGAAATTTACTGGCTTGAAGTTGTTCATAATATTCTTGTTTTATATTTTAAATATCTGTGGAAACTGTATTGATCTCCTGACTTTTATTGTTAAAGCTTATTATTTGTGCATTTCTTTGTTTCTGTTGTTCAGTTTTATCAATAATGTATTTAATTTACTTAATCCTTTCAAGAATCAACTTTAGGCTTTGTCAAGTTTATTTCATATTTATTTTCTCTTATTCACTTATTCTCTTATCTTTTTGTAATTTCCTCAGTCTTTCTTCTTTTTCAATAAATGGATTTGGCCTAGTGTAGAAGTATTATACTGCAAATCAACTTCATATCAGGTATCAGGCTTTAGTTATTTATCCATTTTTTTAAAAAGAGATATTCATCTTCATTTTTGAAGATTTTTGCTGGTTGAAAATCGGGTTGGCAGTTGTTTTACTCACTTCAGTTATTTTTTTTTTATGCTGAGAAATCAACAGTCTTTATTATTGTTGCCACTGAATATAAATCTCTTCCTTTTCCTCCTTTTAGAAAGAGCTCTGTTTTCAGGCTTACTGCAATGTGCCTGCACATGGTTTTCCTGCGCTTTCCTTTGCTTTGGGTTAAGAGTAGTCTTGATGCCTTTTCTTAGTTTCAAAAATTCTCAGACACCATGTTCTCAAGGATTGCTTCCCTTTCCTTTTCTTACAGGAACCTAATGAAATGTTTGTTATACTCTCTACCTTATGCCATGTAACCCTGCTTCATATTTTTATCCGTTTGTCTTTCTAAAACTTCATGTTCATATTTTCTACTGAAATAATTCTCCCCTTAGTTGTTGTAATAGGAAGGATGTTTTCTGAAATGCCCATGCCTTTATCCCTAGCACCTGTGAATGATTTACATTATTACCTAGCAAATGGAACTTTGCAGATGGAAAGGTATGGACCTTAACATAAAGAGATTATCCTGCATTATCTAGTTGGCCCAATTGAATCACATGAGCCCTTAAAAGCAGAAAAGGAGATAGGAAAAGTTAGGCAAAAGCGTGATGCTGCTAAAGAGGAGGTTCAGGGATTTGAAATATGAAAAAGATTTGACCTGCTTTTGCTAAGCTCTGACATATAGGAATCCACTTGGGTCAAACAGAGTCCTCTAGTATTTTAGGGCAGCACTTGTCTGACAACTAGCAAGGAAATGGGGTCCTCAGTCCTACAGTCACAAGGAATGGAATTTGGACCAACAGTCTGAATAAGTGGAAGTGAATTCATCCTCAAAGCTTCCAGAAAGGACCACAACCCAGCCACACCAGACTTCTGACCTACAGAGCTATGAGAAGATCATTGGGTGCTATTTTAAAGCCACAAACTTGGTGGTAATTTGTTATGCAGCTATGGAAAATGGCTAAGTTTATACTAATCTACTCTTGAGCCTATCTACTGTGTTTCTAATATCAGTGACTATCTGCTTCCCTGTGTATTTGTTCCCATTGTCTGTGGTTTCTGTCCAGATCATGCTGGTTGGCTGCCATAGTGCACATCATACATAGCCACTGGGTCTTTCTGGTCATTCTGGTCATTCCATCATTCTGGTTGCCATATATATATATATATATATATATATATATACACACACACACACACACACACATACACACACATATACATACACACACACACACACACACACTAGGGACCCCGTGCACAAAAATTTGTGCACTCCGGAGGTCCCTCAGCCTGGCCTGTGCCCTCTTGCAGTCTGGGACCCCTCAGGGGATGTCCATCTGCTGGCATCCTGGCCAGCCTGGGTGAGGGGCTGAGGGCTGTTTTCAGGCTGCCCACAGTCCCTTTAGTGTTCGAGTCCCTACTGGGGTGCCTAGGCAGCCTGGGTGAGGGGCTGAGGGCCGTTTTCAGGCTTCCCACAGTCCCTTCAGTGTTAGAGTCCCTACTGGGGTGCCTGGGCAGCCTGGTTGCAGGCCTGATGGCCATTTTCAGGCTGCCCCCAGTCCTTTCAGTGTTCAAGTCCCTACTGGGGTGCCTGGGCAGCCTGGGTGAGGGGCTGAGGGGCATTTTCAGGCTTTGAGTATGCCCACAGTTCCCATTGACCCAACATCCTAGCAAGGCTGGCTGGAAGCAGGTTTCTGGGTTTTTTTATCTTCTATAATTGATACACTGTTGCTTTAAGCCAGGCCTAGGCAGGTAACGAAGTCTCCTGTTGGCTTCAGCTCCATGGCTTCTAAAATTGAAAGAATGTTGCCTTAGTAGAAGCCCAGCTGGCCTAAGCAGACAGTTTATTCCTGGTGCAATGGAAGCCTGCTGTTTACTCTAGCTCTGTGACTGCTGGCCTCCATCTTGGCTAGGTTAATTTGCATACAGCTGCTCTGATTGGCTGGTGGGCATGGCTTAGGCATCCCGGCAAAACGGTCAATTTAAATATTACTCTTTTATTAGATTATATATATATGCTACTTGATATATAACACAGTGAGTCTTTAAGAGTCTTTGGCTTCAGAACTGAAATATTAGGATTCAAATCCTGATTCTGGTATTGATTAATGTGTGGCTTCAATCAACTTAACTTCTCTATGTTTCAGTTATCTGCTTGTGAAACATAATAATGGTGCATGGTAATGGTGAGGATTAAGTGAGTTAAAGCAGGTATAGTAACTAGAGCATTGCCTGTTGCCTAGTAAGAATTGAATTTAAAAACTCTCACCCAACAAGTGTTGCTTAGTGGTTGAACATCAACCTATGAACCAGGAGATCATTGTTTGATTCTGATCAGGTCACATGCCAGGGTTGCAGGCTCCATCCCTAGTGAGGATGTGCAGGAGGTAGCCTGTCAATAATTCTCTCTCATCATTGATGTTACTAATTCTCTCCCTTCTCTTTCCTCTCTGAAATCAATTAAAAAAATATATTTTAAAAAAAAATAAAAGATCTCTAAATTTTATTAAAAGATATGTTAAGCAGGAAGAAAAACATATTTATAGCTGCCAATTTGTCCATATTTTCTGTTTAAAAATAACTACTTAGCCAATGTTCATTCTTTAAGGTTATAACTATCTGTGCTTCTAACAGAGAACTTGGGATATCTATCCTCTACAGCACAACTTGTATAGAAGGTGACTCAGAGTAAGTATAAACCAATAATAGTACTTGCTTTCTTTCTTGCCATTGATTGACTTAGAAATGGCATGTAATGCAATGCTGACCAATAAGTAGGTGCACGTTTTTGAAGGTCTTAGAAATAAAAGACACCAAAAGAAATAGTCGCCCTTCCTGCTGCTTAAGAAGCATCTGAATGTGATGCCTGGGAATACAGCAGCCATTGACAATCTTTAAAGAAGCTAAGCTACATGCAAAGAACAGCAAAACAGAGAGATAGGAGGGAATGGGGCCTCGATGATATCTCAGTTGTAGCTACCCTGCATTCTGGTATGTAAGAAAGCATTGTCATTACTTATGCCAACTTATACTGAGGGGCAGCCAGAGCTATTCTACCTGATGCAGTTGATATCCTCAGCCCTTTCTTCTGCCTGAACACCCTGCCGATCCCTTCCGTCAGTGCCTCAAAGCCTCATTCATTACCTTGTTCTCTGTTTATAAGAATGCTAAAGTGGGTGTGTGTGTGTGTGGGGGGGAGTAATGAATGTACATTTCCCTGTGTAGTATATTTTTATACTAAAACAGGGAACCACTAAAGATCTATGTCTATTGATGTTAGCTGATTAGTATTTACATAATAGCTATTTACTGTATACTCAAAAACAATTACTCACTTTTCTCTCCGCCTTTCTTATGCTGTACTATATTCACTTCCTTTAATTTTTGTTCATAAATCACCCCACTTTAATAATCGTTCTGTCTTTTCATTGGACACTTTCCATTTTGTCCGCATTCATCTTTCGTGAGCATTGGGAAAGAAGAGAGAAACAAAAACATGATGCACATAATATTTCTGACCAATTTCATGGTAATTCCAGTTTGCCAAGGGGAAACAAAGATGCACTCCCCAATGTCTTCAGGTGTCAAGGAGGAAACAGAAGCCAGGGACTCTGTGAGTGGTTTACCTACCTTTGACAGAGGGAGACCAGAGCTGCATTTCCGAGGGGTGTTTTTGGCATGAGGTTACTCAGTGAATGACCTTTGAAGCAGAGCAGTGGAGCTAGGGACAAAAAAGTGAACCCGATCAATGGTTAAATGGATTTAGGGCCATTATCAAATATTTGTTCTGCACTACTAAGCAAAGTTTAAACATTTTTTATCAGAATAGTCAATGATGTCATATAAATTAAGGCATTCATTTGCTTATTTTATACCATATTTGGGGAAAAGAAGAAGAGTTCATAGTGTCGGTCATTAAATAGCTATCCGAGAAAATTTTCATCTACCAAGTTTCAATAATATAGTCCTTCTCCTGTGCTATTTAATCTCTGCTGTGGACATAACATATTACTATGTGTCTGTCTTCATATATTTACAATTCCTAGTGGACAGTGATAAATTGTATTTATTAAGATTGAATAAATAGTCTGGAGAGTTTTTGTTTAATATCTCAGGCCTACCCGTTTCTATCTATGGACACATGGGTGCTCCCTGGTTTCCATAATTAGACTCCCTTGGTTAAACCAGAGCTGTCTTCAAACCTGGACTTGAAGCCTGGCTTTCCCAGTTAACAACTGTGAGCCTTGGAAGAAGTCTTCTACCTTCCTGCTCCTAATATCATAATCTAAAAGATCAGAAGCATAACAATATCTATTGTTGGAGTTATTTTGTAGATTAACTACCTCGTAATAATACAAAATGTATGCCCTGTAAATACTGCTAGACTTCTTGCATTATACAAGTATATTATAGCCTTTTTTAAAAAATAAATGCACAGCTAGTATAAGCAGTGTATTTAAAAACCTGGCCTGTGTATGTATGTGGGTCTTTTTATGTGTGCATAAGTGTGATTTGTTTCTTTTCCCACACTGCTGCCTACTAACTATATCTATTCTTTTATATTTTCATTCATTCAGTCATACTTCTTACCCTTTCAGAACGGCCTTTGCTTCTTTCTTTGTTCATCTTCCTAAAAACACTACAGGAAATAGCCACCCAAAGCCATGCCAAATCCTTTCTGTGTTTGGTCTTGAGCCAGGCAACAGTAGTTCAGGCCTTTTCTCAGATTTCTGCCAATGTTATATAGCCCCTCACACACCTCTGCCAACTGTTACCTCAACTGTAAACTATTCCCTCAGTTTTTATTTCCCTTTCCCTATGTTATTAGTTTCTTATTGCTGCTAAATAATTACCACAATCTTAGTGGCTTAAAGCAACACGCATGTATAATCTTTCATTCCTCGAGGTTGGAATTCCAAAATGGGTCTTACTGGCTGAAATGAAGGTGTTGCTAGAGCCACGGTTCTTTCTTCAGGTCCTCAGGGAGACCGCATTCTTGCCATTTCCATCTGCTAGAGGCCTGTTGGATTTTTTTCTTCGAAGCCAGCAATGACTACTTGAATCTCTTACATTGCTTTGCTCTGACCTTAACTCTTCTGCTTTGTGATTATATTGGGCTCAGCTAAGCAGATACAATTGTCTCTCTGTTGAGGTCAGCTGATTAGAAACTTACTTCCATATGCTGCTGTAATTCAGCTTTGCCATGTACGCTTATTTCTAGGTTCAGGGTGTGCATGTAGACATCTTTGGGGAGGCCATTCCTCTACTGAGCACTCAAAGTGATAGAAGAGATGCTTGTTAATATGCAGGGGCTAAACAGTTCATATTATTTCTCGTAGAAATATTTTTAAGGGATTTTTAAAGAACTGTGATTTTACCCATAGGAGTGGCTCTGACAGGTAGAATTTCAAGCTTTACAGGAAGACAGTGAGAGAGATTCAGGACCAGTCTCAGGCATTGTCAGGTTCCTAAATCACACTTGACAGGTAGCCTTCTCTTTCACATGCGTGACGTGCTCTGCATAAATGATAATAACAAGCTGTGTTTTAAGTTTAACATACTATGGAGAAATGTCTGCGGGTCCTTGGTAAAGCACTAGGTGAAGGCATATGACCCAGATGTAGGGAGGAAAATGGCTGCTGCACATTGAAGTGCTTTGTTAGTTCTGGCTGTAATAACCTTTTGATTTTTACACAGACTTATATGTAAAATTTAAATGCAAGGATGTCTTTGTGTCTCATTTCAAAATACAGAAATAAGCCTGGCTGGTGTGACTCAGTGGTGGAGCATTGACCTGTGAACTAACTAGGAGGTGACAGTGGTTTGATTCCAGATCAGGGCAGATAACCGGGTTGTGGGCTCCATCCCCAGTAGGGGGTTTTGCAGGAGACAGCCAATCAATGATTCTCTCTCATCACTGATGTTTCTATCTCTCTCTTCCTTCCTCTATGAAAGAAATAAAAAAAAAAAAAACACAGAAATAATATCAGGTATGTTATAACAGAACATATAAGTTAAAGGCCATTATTTATTGATATCCAGGTTTTCCAAATTTTGTTGCTTGAGCCTTGAATATCATACCTTGTAGTACTTAGTAGAATCAGTCAATGAAGTAACCTTCATAAAAACACAAATCTTTACAGAAGTTTGTATGATTTTCTCCATGACTCAAGAAGCTTGTGGGTCTGCTAACATTCCATAGGTTAATTTAGATAGTTTATGTTATAAAATTATTTCAGATGACCATGCCTGCCTAAGGAAAATAGGTGAGTATTTGGCTATAATGTATCAGATGTCACTACAGTAATTGTGAGAAACCATCATAAACTCTGTGGCATACACCATGCTTACAATTCTAGGGCTTGCTGAGGGCTGGGTAGGCAACTGTGATTCACAGGCTGGGGGTCCGTGCCCCTTGACTGACCTAAGCTGTCTTCTGGTTGAGAACTAGGAAGACTCAGCTTAGTTCCTCCTTTCTTTCCTCCTCCCCAGATTGATAAGGCTTTGTTGAGACATTGGAATCCCCAAACTGTGAGCTCTGCTGCACACACCCATTTTAAGCTTCTGTTTGCATTTTATCTGATTACAGTCATTGAGCAAAACAAACAAGACACTTGGCTAAGCTCAGCATCAAGGGGGAGAAAATGCCATCCTGCCCACAACTGAAAGTTGCTAGAAAGTTACAGGGCAAAGGGCATGGATAGAAGGGGGGCTAAAGGAGAAAATGTTCTCATCCAGCTTTGAGAATCTAGGACTCTGGGAATTGGTTCTTCAGCTAAAAATGCCATGTATGGAATGAAATCAGTTCATCAGCTTTCAATAAATACAGTGCAGCCGTTGTCAGGCACTTCGAAGCATATTTTGACCAGTTACAGTTTTATCTCTTAACGGAAACAAGAGAAACTTCTTTTAAAGAGATGGTTAAAAAAATGGAATCTATTATTTCTTATACAGAACAATCAATCAGTGTCTCAGACATCTCTGAATTAAGCCATTTCAGGAAACAGTTTTTGCGGTTATATGACTAGAGAATGACTTTGGAAGTAGTAAAAAGAAACTCTACCTAAATAAAATTACTTCTTATTGCTCCAATTAGTGTGTGTTCAAGAAGCTTTTGTTTCTTTCATTGCAGTGTAATTGTAACCTGAATTATTTTAATTATAGTTCTTCATACATGCCACCAATTTTTGAATATAAAAAACATTCAGAGAACACATTATTATTGAATTTTAGTTTAGCAATATAGCCCAGCTTCATAATTTTAATAGAAATATAGCAGAATGTATCTTAAGTAAGGAAAAGTGGGCTCACAGAAATTTTATTTCCCATGGCTCCCCAACTTCGGTGTTAGGACAATCATTTTGTACTTAGGAATATCTCTTGTGTATCCTTGTGTATCCCTCACATTTACTAAGCACTTGCTGTATATACTAGGCATTATTTTAAAGAAAGCAACAAGCAATAACAACAGCTAAATTACGAAGTGGGTATTATTTTTATTTTTCTGTTGATAGAACTGAGGCCAGGTTAAGTACCTGCCCGTGATCAAATAGCTCATGAATGCAAGGCCAGCATTCCAACCCTGATTCGGCATTCTGTACCTCTACATGATACCGAGTCCACATATGCTTCCCGGCAGGACCAATAGTCTTTCCTGTGTCTATGCTGGATCCTTGCTCTGAGAATTCTAACCTTCTTTGTGCTTTTGAAACACCTATAATCTGAACCCGAACCGGAGCTGCTTTTCTGTACAGTATAAAGCCAATGTGCATTATTCTTCCACAGCAATGAGATAAGATCAAGGGAGGGAAAGACTTTAGGGTTTAGTAAAGGAAGGATCTCTAAGCTCATACCCCACACTTCTTTATGGAGCCCATGCCACTCTTTTCTCTTGCAGTGCACATACCCAGTATCAGCAAGTGCAGTGCCAGGTGCTTTCACAGTGCTCATTATAGACCCAGCCAAGGGTATCTTTATCCTGTTTTTAAAATCTATACCTAATCTAATAAAAGAGTAATATGCAAATTGGTGTCACTCTGCTACACTGAAGCCACACCCACCAGCCAAATGCCATGTCCACTTGCCAATCAGAGCAACTATATGCAAATTAACCCAGCCAAGATGTCGGCTGCCAGCCACAGAGCTGGAACTAGCAGGAGGCTTGCTTGACGATGGAGTTCCCACCTGCCTTGGCAGGCTGTGGCCTCTGCTCAAGGCAACAAAGTTTCAATTATAGAAGATAAAAAAATCCCAGATACCTGCTTCCAGCCAGGTTGGGCTCAAGGAAGCGCTGGGAACCTGGGTTGTCAGGGGCAACCCAACCTGGGCTCCAGTTAAAGTAATAAAGTTTCAATTATAGAAGATAAATAAATCCCAGCCTGCAAACAGCCATCAGCCCCTCATCCAGGCTGGCCAGGAACCCCAACAGTGACCTCCTCCCTGAAGGGGATGTGGCCAGCCTGGATAAAGCCCTCAGCCCCTCACCCAGACTGGCCAGGTACCCCAGCAGGACCCCCACCCTGATTTGGGACACCCTTCAGGGCAAACCAGCTGGCCCCCACCCATGCACCAGGCCTCTATCCTATATAATAAAAGGGTAATATGCAAATTGACCACTGGGAATGAGTGGTCACTATGACACACACTGACCACCATGGGGCAGATGCTCAATGCAGGAGCTGCCCCTGGTGGTCAGTGCACTCCCACAGTGGGGAGCTCTGCTCAGCCACAAGCCAGGCTGATGGCTGCCAGTACAGCAGTGGTGGTGGGAGCATCTCCTGCCTCCTCAGAAGAACTAAGAATGTCTGATTGCAGCATAGGCCTGCTCCCTGCTGGCAAGTGGACATCCCCCAAGGGCCCCCGGGTTGCCAGAGGGATGTCTGACAGCCAGCTTAGGCCTAATTGCCCGGGGAACAGGCCTAAGACAGCAGGTGGACATCTCCCAAGAGGTCCCAGATTGCAAGAGGGCACAAGCTGGTCTGAGGGGACCCCCCCCCCAAGTGCACAAATTTTTGTGCACCAGGCCTCTAATATATATATATATATGCCTACGTGACTGAACAACCTGTCGACTGGTCACTATGATGTGCACTGACCACACTAGGGGGCAGATGCTCAATGCAGGAGCTGCCCCTTGGTGGTCAGTGTACTCCCACTAGCACCACTCAGCTGACCCATAGGTGCCAGACACAGGACTCACAGCTGGCAAGTGCAGCTGCAGCAGTGTGAGCCTCTCCTGCTTCCACGGCAGTGCTATCAAGCCACAGTGGTAGCAGGTAATTGGAGCCAGATGAGCGAGAGCTATGTGGTGCCAGGCTAGGCCCAGGCTCGGGCTCTTCCCTGGCCACCTACTGCTTCATGCACTACTACATCCCTTGGAGGATATTGGTCTGCTGGTTTGGGCCCTATCCCTGTCTGACCTGTGGCAGTCCAACATCCCCCAAGGAGTCCTGGATTGCGAGAGGGCTCAGGACAGGCTGAGGGACCCCGCTGTTGCACGAATTTGTGCACTGGGCCTTTAGTCTAATAATAATATAATTAAATACCCATAATAAATCAATCATGAGCTTATGAGTAGTCAAGTTTTTCTGGAGCTGTAAAATACTTCTGAAACAAAATGTCAATGGCATCAAAAAGCCACCCTTCCACTTAGTTCTGTTTTGAGGCAGGGCACTTACCTGGCTTTTGTCAGACTGTGCTGTTCCTTTACAGCAAGCACCCATTCCCTGGGCTTTCACACTGGTTAATGCTGCTACTTTGCTGAGGTTATTGTTCTTATATTTAAAGTATTATTTGATCAATCAGAACTTTTTATGTCCCATTTATTGAGATCAGAAAGACAATCATATTTTCTTAGTCTTCTTAACCTTACCAGCAGGTCATAAAAGGAGAATGTTCTTTAAATATATTTCATATCCTTATATTTAATGTTAAATCAAATCTCTATAATATTTCTTTTTTATTAATAGCTTATAGGAATATAAAAATCCATAAGTTAAAACAAGTATTAAGTAATTTATTAAAAGGCCACTGGATGTGTCATAAAAATTTGGTAATCCTGCTCTGTATTTCTAAACAGATGGACTTTTCATTGCTCTTAGACCTAAACAGAAAACAAGATCTGAAAATTTGCCCAATTTAAATCCATGAATATTACAAATAAAAAGATCTGGTTGTTAACAGACAAATAGAATACATATTTCAGCTAACCATGAATAACCTTCTAAGTAAGACATTAAATTAGTTTAAGTATAATTAATTCACCATGTAACTGTAGAGTAACATTTAACACTCACATTTTTAAAACAAGATAGTAATTCTATAAATATTTAAATCCAAGGAGAATTCATTCCAAAGCATAGATGAAGTTAATTATCAAAAGTATGAAGTTGTCTACATCTGTCATTGGAGTCTCCAGCCTCCCTTCACTCTCTTTTTCTCTCTGGCACTAGACCCATTCTCCCCTTTCACAGAGATCAGATGCAGAAGTAATTCTTTTCTTCTTTCAATATGTCTCTTGGTCAGTATATGAGTCAGACATTTCCAATTACTGAAATGGAAGATTAGGCAATTAAAATTATTTACCAACTAAAATTACTGTAAAACAAACCACGATAAATCCTTGGTTAACTAATTTTAAAAATCACAAAAGTATAAAAATGATAAGACAGTAAAGATTTACCAAGTTAAAGCGAAAAGTTAAGGAATACTAGAAATAAGAACAAATACCACATTTTGCTCCAAAGGCTTTCTCTCTCTCTCTCTTTCCCCCCCTCTCTTTATGGATTAAGGTATTACAGATGTGTCTTTATCCCCCCATTGCCCTCCCCTCCACCCCTCTACTCATGCCCTAACCTCCCTGGTGTCTGTATCCATTGGTTAGGCTTACATGCATGCATACAAGTCCTTTGATTGATCTCTCCCCCTTACCCCTCCCCTACTTTCCCTCTGAGATTTGATGGTCTGATTGATGCTTCTCTATCTCTGGATCTGTTTTGGTTTATCAGTTCATGTTGTTCATTATCTACCACGCATGAGTGAGATCATGTGATAATTATATTTCTCTGACTAGCTTATTTTGCTTAGCATAATGCTCTCCAATCCATCCATGCTGTTGCAAATGGTAAGAATTCCTTCTTTTTACCACAGTGTAGTATTCCATTGTGTAGATGTAGATTATGGAAAAATAATAGTTTGATGGACTCACAGGACAAGTGGAATTGAGGTATCCTATGGCTTGTGCAAGTGGTGAGCCTAGCAGAAAACCCTTTCTATAACAGGACCAGACTGCTAAGGGGTAAACCCTTGATACAAAAGTGATTCACAGAAAAACCCACACAATATGAAAGCACTGTGTGAATTTCTGATATTAAGTGTAAATTTAATATAATAAATCACTAGATTAGAAGTGTCTTTAGAAACTTTGTAGAAACAAGTCCACACTCATCTAGAGAAATGTATCTTCATTTTACATCTCAGATAATTGAATTAATTTTTGAGATGTAATATGCATCACAGAATCAAAGATTAACACATATACACACAAAAACTACACTCTATGATTCAGAACCAGCAGAAACAACATACACAAGAAGAGAACTGTACATGTATGAGGTATTAGGCTTAACAGATATGAAATAAAACAGTCAGGCTATGTTTAAAAACATAAAATATGAAATTAAAGATTATATATATATATATATATATATATATATATATATATATACATACACACACACACACACACACAATAAAGAGTCAGGGTTGCAACCACTGAAGGCTCGACCAGACCCAGAAGTCAGTCCTGGGTTGCCGTGGTGACCCAGAATGAGTGGGACAGCTGGGGGTGCCCCCACCCAGCACTGACTGCCTAGGGGGCTGCATATCAGGCTTGGAGAGAGGCCTGCAGAGAGAGAGGCAGGGTCTGATCCGTAGTCCCTGTGGAAGCTGTTGATCAGAACTTGCTTCTCTTTCTCTCCCAGCCTGACCAAGAGCCCTGCCTCCATTTCTCTCCAGGCCTCCAAGAGGGCTGCTGATCAGCCCCGCCTTTCTGATCAGGCCCCATTGATAGGCTCTGAAATGCTGACTGGCATAGAAACCGACCAATCAGAACCAAATTGTCTGGCAGAGGAGCCAGCTGGAGGGAGATCAGGTTTTCAGGGGTAGGCAGTTAGGGGTGATCAGGCAGGCAGAGGTGTTAGGGGCGATCAAGCCAGCAGAGAAGAGAAGTTGAGGGCAAGATCAGACTGGCAGGGGAAAGCATTTAGGGGTGAGATGAGGCCAGCAGGGGAGGGCACTTGGGGGCAATCAGGCTGGCAGGGGAGGGAAATTGGGGGTGAGATCAGGCTGACAAGAGAGGGCAGTTAGGGGTGAGATCAGGCCAGCAGGGGAGAGCAGCTAAAAGCCATCAGGCAGGCAGACAGAGGCCATTAGGGATGATCAGACAGGCAGGCAGAGGGGTTAGGGGCAATCAGGCAGGGAGGCAGGTGAGTGGTTAGGAGCTAGCTGGTCCCAGATTGTGAGAGGGGTGTCAAATCGCTCATCCCTGGAGGGGTCACTGATTGGAGTTGGTGCAGGTTGAGGCTGAGGGAACCCACCTCCAGGCACGAATTTTGTGCACCGGGCCTATATATATAATCTACTCTAATAAAAGCGTAATATTGAAATGGGATGCCTAAGCCATGCCCACCAGCCAATCAGAGTGGCTGTATGCAAATTAACCCAGCCAAGATGGAGGCTGGCAGCCAAGGAGCAAACAGGAGCAGGTGAGACGCAGGTGGCAGGGCGGGCTAGGGGAGTCAGAAGCAGCACGGGGACGGGACTGGAGGGTGCTCAGAGCCCCAGCTTTGATCTGGCCTCAGTGCTGGGGCCGCCTGGAGGGTGCCCGGCACCCCAGTGCCTCTGAGCCTGCCAGCAGCACTGGGGCCACTGAGGTCTGAAGCAGAGACCCAGCCTGCAGGTGGCTGGCCACCCCAGCATCTCCAAACCCCAGAGCCACAGAGGCCCTGGGGCCACTGGGGCTACAGCAGAGACAGAAATCTGTAGGGACATGTGGGAAGGGAGATAAACTATCATAACTTTAAATATATATATTATTGAATTTTTACAGAGAGGAGGGGAGAGGGATAGAGAGTTAGAAACATCGATGAGAGAGAAACACCGATCAGCTGCCTCCTGTACACTCCCCACTGGGGATGTGCCCGCAACTAAGGTATATGCCCTTGACTGAAATCGAACCCGGGACCCTTGAGTCCGCAGGCTGACGCTCTATCCACTGAGCCAAACCAGTCAGGGCAACTATCATAACTTTATCTCCCTTTCCACAAGATGAGAAAACTGACCCTGATTTACTTAGTGATATGGCCCACACCTTTCTACAAGCACAGCGTATGTTATGACCACTCTCAGGAAGGTCTGGTCAGTATACTATCTCCAGGGAATAACACTACTGTGGCAAATCATCTAAAAAAGGAAACAAGCTTTTGTTGGGTTTATTCTGAAGGTCAGAGAACATGCCACCCCAATATATGCTGTGTTGTTATATTGATGATCTTGAGCTGCAGATGCTTGCAAAACACAAATGCAAGGAGAAGCTTTCACTAAAGTCTCCTGATCTGCCTAAAATCAGACCCCCAAAAGGTTCCCTTGATGGGAAAAGTGTCATCAGCCAGTGAAGACTGACTCCTGTCAAAGGAGACTAGAAGTTGACATCACCCCCAAACCACCTCCCCCACCCCCATTCATCTTTCCTAAAACTCATATACTCTCCTCTAAGAAGCCTAGATATCCCATCCCCTTTCCCTAGGAAGAAGGTATTTAAATCTGGACTCTAAGTCACCTTAGGGAGTTATTCATTCTTCCCTAGGATCTCCCACATATACATGAGGTACACATGTTAATGAACTTTGGTTTTGCTCTTGGTAATCTGTCTTTCATTACAAGGGCCTCCACTAAGAACTCAGAAGGGTAGAGGAACACTATTTTTCCTCCTCCATAATTCTGTCTCAGGAAATCAAGTCCCAGGCTGAATAGTGAGTTTGGCTCAAGTGCCAAGCAGTCCCATCTGAGAGGAGGGAAGCTGCTAGAGGGAAATCAATGATATTGGCATCAAAGTAGGACAGAGGGCACACACACGCATGGTTGCTGGTGGAAGTTTAAAATGATTCAACATTTTTGGAGGAGGATTTGGCAAACTCGATAGAAATGTTCAAGGTACATCCAAGAGTCTTCTTCTAGTAATCTTATCTGCTGAGATAAATCACCAGTGCATAAGCCCTGGTCATAACCCAGATGCTACTGCAGGCTCCCCTTCCACAGTAGGAAAACCTGCTAACAACCTGCATTTGTAAGACAAGGTGGCATCTATACTAATAAAAAGGTAATATGCTAATTAGACTGAACATCTTCTAGACGACCTACTGGATGTCCTTTCGTACGAAGCCATGGTGGCAGGGCTGAGGCAGAGGTAGTTACAGGTTATCAGGCAGGCAGAGAGCAGTTAGGGGAATCAGGCCAGCAGGGGAGAGCAGTTAGTGGAATCAGGCCAGCAGGCAGGTGAGCGGTTAGAAGCCAGCAGCACCGATTGGAGAGGGTGAAGACCAAGCTGAGGGACCCCCCCCCAACTGCACAAATTTGTGTGCACCGGGCCTCTGGTATATATATAAAATTGAAAAAGAAACATTCATATTATAAATTTAAAAGAGAAAATATTTAAAATTCAGTTCAGTGGACCTGTATAATAAATAGACACAATAGATGAGTCAATACAGTAGAAGGTAGGTTAGAAAAAAAAATGTATGCTAAATACAACATATAGACAGAAGGTATTTTAAAATAGAAAAGAGAGAGTAGAAGTAAAAGAATGCAAATATGAAGTCCAGTTGCCTCAGAATGTACTTATGTATGTGTTCATTGTCAATGCAGACATCAATTGTGTACACACAAGGTATTTTTAAAATCATTTTATTTTAGCCAAATTTGAATACTGCATAGACAAACCTAGACCAAAATATAAAAAAAGCTAATTCATGTACTTCGGTATTATTCTGCAGTATTCAAAGCAGTGATGTAACAGTTAAGAATAGAGCTTCAGAGTCAGATTGCTAAATCTGGTATTGCTAACTATTAACCATGTGAACTTAGGAAATAAAATGCACTTCTTTGAGGCTTGGTTTACTCTTATATAAATGTGAATAAAATATTATCCACCCTTAATGTGGTATTGTGAAGGCCATATGAAGTGTTACAGTGCCTAATACAAAGCTGTTGCTATTTTAGTAGCATTTTAATACATAAAATATATAGTATATATCCATTTAATTGCCTACAATTCAATTGCTTTGTGTTTCTTGATAAAGAAAAAATCCCTAAGAAATGAGTAAGAGCTTCTTCCTCACTATCAAGCACATACTCACTATTCAATAGTCCATTCCTGGTCATGAGAATAACATAGAATATATCCACTTTTTATCATGGTAAAGCTTAATGTCATCTATATTTTGTTAGAAAATAAAAAACATTATATGAAGGTATAATTTTTTATATCCCTAAAACCATTTTCAAAATGTACAGGTCTCACCCAGCCAGTGTTGCTCAGTGATTGAGCATTGACCCATAAACCAGGAGGTCTTTGTCCAATTCCCGGTCAGGGCACATGCCTGAGTTGCAGGCTGGATGCCCAGTGGGAGATGTGCAGGAGTCAGCTGATGAATGATTCTCATCACTGATGTTTCAATCTCTCTCCCTTTATCTCTCTGAAATCAATTAAAAAATTACAGTTGCTAGTTTATATCTGTGTAATATAGCCTAGCTCTTTATGAAATCATTATATTTTTACAAATGCTTAGTTTTATGTGCTGTAGATGAACTTCCAGATATGAGATGATGCAGGTACCCTTTGTGTATAGAAGACTATACGCCCACTCTCAAACTCTGGTTAGTGTTTGTGTTTACTTACTCTTATGTTGAAAGTTAAACTCTGATTTAAAAAATAAATCCACACAATGCCAGAATATATTAGTTTTATAACCCATATCACTTTTTTCTGCATTATATAAGTCAGGTGAATATTTTTAAAATTTCAGAGTTGACTATAAACTATAACCTGCTGACTTCAATATATTTTGCAAAATGTCGAAAGCAACATAAATATTAAATAGCACAAAATGGTAGATTGCTTGAAAAATGGTTGAAATAAGTCCCTTCCCTGTAATCACTCATATCTGCAATGGGAAATTTGGGGTTTTCCTATCAAGAAATGGAACATGTGTGCTTCTGCTGCTCTTTGAACCCAGGCTGGCTCTCTTGCTTCTTTTGACCAACAGCCTCCAGTGAAAGAGGCATATGTCTCATGAGGCCTTGCAGGCGTCAGCTCATTCCCTTGGATTGCTGCCAGGCCACTGTGAGAATAAGCCCAGGCTTGCTACCTGGTGGGTGACTATTGACTCTGAGACACCCATTGTCCCAGCAGACAGCTGGCCAGCCAGGGGACACGTGAGGCTATCATAGAAGAGCTTGCCCTCAGCCAAACTGTCCTGTGACCACAGAGTCATGAAGGAGGCAAGCTGAGAGCAAGCAAGCCTGGCACAGATCTGCAAAACTGTCCAGTGTCCAGTATACCCACAGATGGGAACAAGATAAAAAAATTGGTTAAGTTAATCCACCAGTTTTGGTATGATAATACGATCAGTCTTCTAAGAAAGGATTCAGTAAGAGTTCATACCTAATAAGTAATGTGCTTCTAAATATTAGCAAGCATTTTGTCACACATCTAAGTTACGATTTTTGTTCTTTTTATTTATGCTGTACAAGTTTTACAGAGCAAATTGTTTCCATATTAGTCAGCATTTTATAAACATTGTCTTATAAAGTACTCAGTTTTATTCTTTAGTAGGTTTATCTTCTAAGTTCAGTAGCTTCAAGATTTCTAATTTTATAAAAGTCCACCTACCGGCTCTTACTTTCCAAAAGAAATTTTAGAAGGTTGAATTCCCCTTTTAGACATAATCATACTATTCTTATTTCTGAGCAAAGTATATGAATAAACACAAAGAATCCAGAATATGGTATTTCAGATGATGTGCCTCTTGCAAAAGACAATTTTCACACTCTTTCAAAAGGCAATTTCATCCCTTGTATTCAGTCACACATTGACCCATATTCTTTAAAATCAAAGCCCAACTGAGTTAATTAATTTTAGGTGACCTAAAGCTGATTAAACCTTTCTACTGAATTTTCCCTTGAAATTCAAAATTTTAAAGTATTTAATGCTTAGGTATTAATTCAATGACTAATTAATGAGCATCAAATATTTAATGTAATGAAATGTTCACGAGAATAATAACACCATCTTATATGTGTGTATATTATACACATAAATTTTTAATTATTAGAAAACTGTATCTATAGAACACAAACCTTGATCTTCAGGTTCTTAAGCAATAGACCAATGTGCAAAATTTTAGTTTCAAGGTTAAGCAGAAAGCACTCTTAATATTATTTTCTAACTAGCAAACATTTTTCATGTTTTAAGCTCCCCCCAAAGTAATATCTTCAAAGAAGCCCCTGTCAGTTCTCTCAAGCAGAATTGTGTTCTTATTTCTGTGCTCATCGCCAGTTTTTCTCTTTACCCTTTTCCACTTGTCTGCCCAACTAAATCTTATGTTCCTCAAGAGGACATCATTCATATACTAAAGACTTTACACAGTTGCACATTCTAAAGGCTCCTGAAGGTTGAATGGATTAATTTAGTCTATATTAACCATGTGTTTAGTGGTAATACAGGTTGTACCAAAACAATGTATAAGCGCTTTGAATGATTATAAAGTCAGTGTTTGTTAACATACAGTTCATTTTAAAAATTTAGAAGAATTACAGAAATGAATAAATTATTTTTGTCTGTGCCTGTTTTCAAACTGATGGCAGTTCTGGTCCAGGAACTGCTGATAACGCAAAGCAATGGAATCACAAACATCAAGAACAGTTTTGTTCAGTATTTGTGTACCCTCAATTCACACACTGTTGCAGGGTTTGTATCATAAACTTTAACTTTTATGTATCCCCATAAAAAGTCTAGTGGCACTTTAGGATAAGTTTTCTTTGTTCAGAGCTTAGTCTGGCTTCACCCATTATTTAAAATCAGTTAAACCTGAAAAGTAGTAAAAAAATTAAGTGAGTTATCAGCTGTTAAAATGTGTATACATTCTTTTGGGACACTCTATGTGAGTTTCTGTTCCTTGTTTTTTATGGCATTGAAAAAAATGCCTGATCTTTACCCCTAAGCTCTAAAAATGACCAAACATTTTATGCTATCATTGCTAACAGATATACTTCACTAGGTCTTCCCATATATAGACTATAAAATCACGTCCTAGAAACTCTCCTTACAATTCTTTTTTTTCCCTTACAGTGAGACAGTAAGACCAATAATACAGTAAAACTGCACAGATAACTTTGAATATTGCTATATCCAGCATTTTCATATTCTCACGCATAGTACATATTCTGATATGCATTCATCATTCATTTTTAACTGACAGGTAAAATAGATAAAATGTGTGGGGGGTTTTCTCTACAAAATGATTGCATTAAAGCAGAAAATATAATGAGACACAGATATCTCCTTTCTTCAACCCTATTTCATAATCTTTTTTGTGCTGAGGATTAATCGAGGTCTTTAAATGAATATCACAAGCTTGCTTTAATTTTTAGAGAAATTTACTTCAGAAAGCACCTTGTTTATACTTTCTTTTTGTTTCACCGGTGCTCTCCTTATTTTGTTACGCACACTCGCATACAGGCGTACTCACAAATCCCCTCAGTGCACCGAAGGCTCAATCCTCAAAATGTATTATTTGCTATGGCAGTGTTCCCACCAGAGTTCATCTATTTCTTCAGCTTTAAGTCTTTTTTTATTTTTTTTTCTTTGTTGATTAAGGTATTACATATGTGTCTTTATCCCCCCATTACCCCCTCACACCCACTCCCCACTCATGCCCGCACCTCCCTGGTGACTGTGTCCATTGGTTAGGCTTATATGCATGCATACAAATCCTTTGGTTGATCTCTCCCTCTTACCCCCATTCTCCCCTACCTTCCCTCTGAGGTTTGACAGGTCTGATTGATGCTTCTCTATCTCTGGATCTGTTTTTGTTCATCAGTTTATGTTGTTCATTATATTCCACAAATGAGTCAGCTTCAAGTCTTGGAGAGAAAGGGCAGAGCATTGTTTTGGCATGAGATTTCATAAAATCTAAAACAATTGAGAAAGTGATGTAGTAAATATATTGTTTTGCCTATAAGACATTGATTTTATATGCTTTGTAATCAATATTCTGTTAGTGCCCATGAGTAATTGGGGTATATATGTTCCTTTAATCTGATTGGTTACTTTTAGAACTTTGTGGCTAAGAAAGTAATTTACTTTTAGGCTCTCTTTTCCCTTAAATTATTTTAGTCTACAATTAAGGAATAGATTCTCAAATATGTTCCAGAGACAATGAGAATTTTATATAAAAAAATTGTAAAGTTTTAGCCCAATAATAGGGATTACAAAGAAATGGCTTTTCTTTATTTATGAGAATATTTGTTATTTATGAAAACTAGAGATGAGTCTGAAATCTATCATGGGCTTGATTTATGGGGGGTTTTAGATCTATAACTCTAAAGGGATGTTAGGCATAGAAAAACCATCTTTTTCATTGAGGCAAGGGTCATACTGTAGAACTACTTAATCATGTTATGTATACACATCATCCTAGTAGCTTAGGTACAATCTGGAATATTATATTTTGGATAAAAGTAAATTTTCAGTGATATTATTAAACATATACAAAATATCTACTGGAGAAAGCCTGGAGGAAGATTTGTCTCTCTATATAAATTACTAGAATTTAGCATTTGTTATATATTCTAAAGAAATAGCTGCATAACTTGCATCCTCCATTCATTGGACTCTAGGCTGACAATAATGAATGATATGGACACAGGTTGTCAGGAGGAGGCACACCTGGACAGGGTCCTCATTAAATAAAGTAATGGCAATACTGATAGCTCCCTGCAGTGACTCATCATAGAGACAAATGTCCATTCATGGAGTCTGACATATGGTGAATGACAGACTTATAATTGGATAGTAAGTTGGAAGCTAGCAGATAATGTTCATGTGCTAGATTTGTATTTCACCCATTTTGTGAGCTTTTGACAATCTTACTTTCTATAAACATTGTATCTGCCCTTGTGTTTTCAATTTTCCTCAATTATCACATTTTGTTTGCATTTGCTTTTCTATTTTAATGCGCTAAGAATATTTGTGATGATTTTTTACAGAATATTTTACCATAACTCTTATAAAAAGAGCCTTCTGAATTAGTTGAAGCTAAAGAAGGAGACAAATGAGAATGAACTAAAAATTACTCAACTATTCTCTAAATATCATCATGAGTTTATGCTGAAACATGTTCATAAAGTATATGAACAATAAACTTCATTGAGTCACAATAGTTCCAAATCAAGTATATAATTTAAAAAAATCAAACCATTTCTTTTTGAGCAGTAAAATAAATCAACATTAGTGTGATTGTAGACTGAATATCCTTTAGCCACAAATATGAGTTAATTATAAACTCTTATATACTTGCACTTAAAATATACAATAGAAATTTCTCACAGCAATTTACAGCAAAAGTATAGTATAGTTATAAAATGGGGAAATATCTGTTTTTAAATTATTTTTGCTACTAAAATGATGATTGCATATAATAAACTTTTTTTAGAGTTTGCAACCACAAAATTCTAATGAATTATATGTTCATAATGGCTTAATAGGGGGTATTTCCTACTTAACACAAATTAGGTATATAAAATCCAAATATGAAATAGAAGAGGCCCTAAGTACATTTTTATATGAGTTTTTCAGTATTTATTTTCTCCTGAAGGTCAATTAAAAGTTAGTACTCTTTTTTAATCCTATTCTCCAATACAAGGGAGAAAATGAAAGGGGATGGAAGATTAGTGAGGGGGATCCAGAGCCAGTTGCCTATGGAGAATAGAGTTATAGTCAGAGGCAGGCCTGCTTCATAGGTGTTGTGGACAGACCCCTTTGGTTGGCCACCATTATTGTTATGCCCTGGTGTTCACACCCTGGATAATGTCCCCTTGAGTGTGGGGTGGATGCATAGTTTGTTTTCTGTTTACAGAATATGAGGAAAATGTAGAGATTTTGCAGATGTGATTAAGGTCTGGAATCAGTTAATATTAAATTCATCATAAAGGTGATGATGTTGGGTGGGCCTGACTTAGGTAAACACCTAGAAGAGGACTGTGCTGTGCCTGAGAGAGGCTGTCTGTGATGTAGGCTTAAATAAGTAAATTTCTGTGTTATAGAGGCTCTCAAAAGGAGCCTACATTTGATTAAATGTTATTGCTATCTTGAAATTCTTAATGATTTTATTGTTGAACTTGTGCTTTATAAGTCTAATCCAGTGAGGCAATGGAGCATTTACATTAACAAAGCAAAGAAACTCAATGTGTGTGTCCTCAGCCATTCCTCTCTCCCATTCACATGTAGAACTCATGATGCTCATGAGCACAGAATTTTAGTGAACCCATAATGTTTGACAGTTCTTTATGACTCAAAATGAGTTAAGGGTAGACATGTAATGGAAAAGTGCACAGTATAAAGATTAATACTAAAATTCATGCTAATAATTTAACATTTTAATTTTTTTATTAGAATGACACTAAACTACAAGTAAAAAGAAATACCATGACAAGTTAAGAGAGAGTATAGCAGAAGAAAGGAAAAGCTTTATATTTACATGAATGATAATTCTCCCTTATTTATGAAGTAAAAGTTATACCTATTTAGGGTTACCATATAAACTATCCACTAGATTTGTTAAAAATAAATCTTAATCACACATATTCTCCATGGCTGGCTGGTGATCCAAAGAAATATATATTTTTCAAAATCAGATCCTGAAGTCAGTAGAAAAGTACCACGTTGTTGAGATTGCAGTATTTTAAAGAGAAAAGCATTATTTGTTGTTTATACACTGAAGAATTTAATTATTCAATGCTCCAATGGATGACTAATTAAAGGAAGACATATTAAAAGAATAGGCTCTCATTGCTGTGAAAAAAATAATGCAAATTAAAATAATAGAAGAAATATAACTTCCGTTCCTAGAATTTGTATCATATCTGTTCAAACTATAAAACAACTAAATAAAGAACCAGCTCCCCTACCCATGAATTTCCCATCAGAAAGTCTTGGGTAATTTAGATAATTGACTGCTTGAGTGACCTCGCTTTTCTATTCCTGCTCCCTAATTTCTGCTCTTACATTTCAAATTCTCCAATAAACAGTGAACCAACAAAACCAGAGATATCTCACCCTCAGACCCTAAAAAAAGGCAGAGCCAGAGATCTGTGCTAATTTCATTTTCCTCTAAGGACACAAGCATTGTTGAATTAGGGTCCACCCTAAAGATCTTATTTTAACTTAATTAACTCTTTACAACTTAGTCTCCAAATATGGTCATATTGGTGAGGTACTGGGAGCTAAGATTTCAACATAATAATGTTGGGGGACACACAATTCAGCCCATAACTGTACCCAAATGGCACACATGTGCCTTAATTCCCCTAAAGCCAGCATTATCTATGTACTTTATTTTTATTTACAAGTAATTATAATACTTTTCTCTGTATTAGTAGGAACTTACCTATGGTTAACTAAATTATGTGGCACCCTAGTATAGGCCAAATATTGACCTGAAGTAGTTATTATCCAGCTTGTATATATTTTCAAAACTTTATAATACAGTTAACCAATGTCTGATGTCTATAGAAATATATTTCTCAAATATGTAGCATAGAATAGGAATATAAAACTCAGAAAAGATTAGTATTTTATCTCAATGAAATACTCACTTAACTTTGGCAAGACAAGAGATCCATTTTCACTTTCATCAGCTAAAATGGCCTCACTGATTTTGAGAACTGTTATTCATTTACTTATGATAGAAAACTGATGATCAGAAAATGTGCAAGAGGGAAAACGAATATTGAAAACCTGATGAGTGCAAGATGGGAAATGTTCAGAATCATTAAACTCATTCACAGAGGGTTTTATCTATATCTTTCCAATATAAATAGCATGGCATTATATCAAATAAAAGCCTACAAATTTAATTGTCATCCTGATATGCTTTCTAGAAAATGGAAAATTTCCTGTGACAATTTGATTTCATAAAGCAGTAGCTTACTAAGTCATCAAAACTTAAAGACTAAAATATATATTAGAATGGATTTCCTTAACAATTTCATGGAAGCCACTATTATCTCTTACATGAAATTTATTTCAGACAGATGGATTGATGTACTATGACTGGTGGCAAAATCCAACATTCTCTCGGGGATTGTCTGTCTTGTGCTTTCAAAATAATCTTGCCAGATACACACACGCACACAAAAAATAAACAATATATTTTATAAAGAAAGAGTATATTTCATTGCAATTGTTCTGAAATGGTAAATCAGAGTAGTTATATAAAATAAATACAGTAGTACAATTATTAATGTTATTCTTTATTTTTGACATTGATGAAGAATCTTCTATAATAAAAGAGAAACATGCAAAT